>JANHGL010019639.1:0-34796 GCA_024611195.1 Ceyx melanurus
TCTTCCCCGCCGGGGTGGAGGCGGGTGGGATGGGGGTTGGACGCGGCGTGGCCGCACGCGTGACACGTTTCCTCCTGCCCGTGACCTTCGGGCGCTGCGGCAGCCGTGCTGAGCACGCTGGGCCGCGGCCGCCGCCGCCTCCTCGCCGGTGCCAGCCGGGCCTTTTGTTGTCCGCCTGCGCGGCTGCAGGTGCGATCGCCCGGGTCGGGGATGCAACCGCCTCCCGGCCTCGGTGGGGGACGCTTGTCCTGGGTCGAGGGCCATTTAACTCTTCCCTCCCCCGCTATAGTCGCCTTCCGAGGCCCGGTCCCGCCGTGACACCGCGCACCCCCGGGGTAGGCCTTGGACCCGGGCCCGGCCGCAGGTGACCCGGGAGAGGCGGTGCCAGAAGGTGGCAGCGGCCGGGGCAGGCCTCGCCTCGCCGCTCCCTCGGTATGGCAGGGCCGGGCGCCGGCTTCCCTGCCCCGCTGCCGGGCCGCCGAGTGTCGGGCCCCGGGGCTCCCAGCCTGGAGGTGAGGGCTGTCCCGGGGGTGATGTCCCATCGTGGGCAGCGAAGGGTGCAGCCGAGCGTCCCCCTCCGCGGGCACCGAGCGCACGTTACCGGTGGCCCAGCTCCCCGGAGCGCTCCGTGTTGTCGCGTCAAGAGCAGAGCCCGTTCAGGCTGCTGCTTTTCATTTGTGAAATGAATTCTAGAAGCAGAAAGGTGGTGAGAACAATGGAGTAAAGCCTGCGTGTCGTGGGCTGCCTTCGCAGGGCTCGGCTCCCCAACTCTGTCAGTGGTCACCATTAAAAGTTCTCTTCAACTTTCCCGAGTGTTCTCTTTTGTGACTGATAACCCGGGAACGAGGAAATCCGCGTATGAAGTTTGGTTGGTTTTTTTTTCCTGGGCTTTAAAAACGCTATCATTTAATTTTAAAAAGAACTATGGCTGACTCATACAAATCTTCTCACTCCACCCTCCTCCTTCTCAAACATCTTTACATATCAAATATTGCCTTTTGGCTCAAGCCTCAGCAAACTGACAGCTTTGGAAAGCATCAGCCGAGGAACCAGACTGCCTTCAGTATGCGCTTGGAATTAATAGTTCTTCAATGAAAAGCTTTGAAGTCTTAAGTGTAATTTCACAGGTGCATTTTTCTGCCCCCCCCTTTTTTTTTTTTCTGATGCTGAATAGCAAATCTTCTGTTCTTGCTGGTTTAGGTCTTGCAATCCCAGCCCTGGCTCGCTGTCTCAAAATACCTGCACAGTTCCGCCGTGGTAGCAGATGGCAAAATATAATTAAGAAGCAGTGTCACTGCTGTTGCCTCGTGTGATTTGTTTCCTTGTCCTTGCAGAAGTCAGAGTGCTGTAGTCTGCCATGAGGTGACACGCTTCACCTACTGGACGGCCTGCTGAGCCCCTCAGACAGCAGGCTCTGGAGGCCTGGCCAGGATTAGTGTGCTGCAGACATCTGAGGAGAGCTGCTTGGAGTGCTGCAGCCTTGCAAACAATGCTTTCTGCTTCCCTGCTCTGGACAGGCTCGGGGAGTTTGGGGGTACAACACAGCACCCCCTCCTCCCCAGTAGTGATGTTTGTGCAGAGGCACCCCAGGGCTTCACCTGATCCCCTTGCCCTGCTTGCTTTTTTTTTTTTTTTTTGCAGGAGTTTCCTCATTTCCCAGCCCCACAACTGACTGTGCTTGAAGTTTGACCACTTCCTCCAAGAAATAAATCCCCCAGCTGCAGCAGAGGTGATATTCAGTGTGCATTGCATCTTGTTTCAAATAACCTTCTGGAGCTTTCTGCTGCTGGGCCTTTTTCAGGCTCTCTGTGATAATTCCAGCAGCACAGCAAGCTCAGCTTTTTATTTTTTTTTGTCTAACTTCAGCTAAAGGTGTCAGGATGCACTTGAGATCTGAGTCTGGGTGCTCTGAACCTCCTCCTGGACTCTCAAACCTGCAGCATGATGTTGTAAGTGGCTGTAGGATGGTGCATAGCTAGAAATTAGTAATTGAAATACTTTTTTTTTTATTATTTAAAAGGAATATTTACTTCTTACTACCAACAAATGCTGTGCCCTGAGGTACTAATGGACTTCTGCTCGCTCTGATGAACTGTGAGCCAGGAGTCTGTGAGATGTGTCCAGAGTGAATTATAATGAACCAAGGCCCCTGTGAAGAGTTTCTAATGTTCATTAAACGCTTTCACCTTCTCTTACGAGGCCTCCTAAGCTACTATTAAAAATATATTACCCTTTTTTTTTTTTTCTGGTGGTGTAAAATAGCAGCTAACGTTAGGCATATGCTAAAGTGTGGTATAAAAATCATCTGAGTCTGTCAGGCAGTAGCATTCCCTCCATTTTATTGTTTGATGAAACAGAAAAGTCTAAATTACTTGCCTGGAGCTACCTACTGGAACGGTGGCAGAGATGGAACTAATCTGTGTTTTTGCAGCCTCGTCCAATATTCCATCCTGTAGCTCCCAGGCTCTTGCTACGAGGCACAGCATCTGCTGTACAGGGACTGCTTTCTGCTCTCCAAACTTCCTTCAGGATTTTCTCCCTCTCCACTTAAGGTCTGGACTGCTAGATTAAAAAGTGTATTTTTAACATAATCATAAAAAGAAAAGAGGCACTTCACTATGGATACTTGATTTGTTTTTGAGTGATGATCATACCCTGCAGCTGATAGAGACCAGTTGATGCTGTGATGACTCAGCTGTGGGAGTATTACATAAAGTAGGTCAGTTTTTAAATCTCACAGTCTGAAGAGACTCCAGGTTGAAAATTTCTATTTTGTTTATACACATCACTGATATTTCCTGGTTTGAACGTAACTGAAAGTTCTTGAGGAGGAGGGAAGTGTTTCTTGAGGTTGATTTGGTTGGATTTCTCTTTTTTTCCCCCATTTATATTTTACGGTGACTGAATTTAATCAACTTGAACTTGGGGAGGGAAGGGAAACACCAGCTGCTTTCATTTCTAAAGTTTCCAGTTTGCAGCACTTAAGTGAAACAGAGGCTTAGAGGTAATTTTTAAAGTAGGGAAAGGAAAAGCAGAGACGCGTTTATTATTTTTTATTACAAGCACCCAGCTTTCGTGTGATTTAGCAGATGTGGAATTTGCAGAGGAGTGCATGCATTGCTGCGAAATTGAAATTTACATTTCAAACATTCTGTGTTGGTTTTTTCCCCCCTCCAAGTCCTTTGCATGGCTTTCTTCCCAACTATAAATGTAAACCAAGTGTAAATGATGCATTGTTTGCCTTGGTGGGCAGACAGTCTGAAAACAACAGTGCTGATGGATTTGCTTGCCTCTGTGTAAGATTAATGACACATTAACTTTCAAGTCTAATAATGCAAATTTCAGTGTTGCCAAACCTGAGCTTCCTTTAAATGTTTCCTGGTGGCCCTGAATGTCCCTGTGTCACTGCCCAAAACTTCAGCTGGCAGCTCTTCACCTTCATTCCACAGCCCCTTAACCTGTTGGTATGACTTGAAATAAAAGGAATTCAGCGTCCTGAGATGGGTTATGGGCCACATGGAATTTTCACACTTACTCCTCAGCATTTTTAAGCGGTAGGAAGCCACCAGGAAGCTGAAAAGCTGCAAATCTCCTGTACGGTGCAGGTCTGGTGTGCGAGGAGCTGCAGGAAATCATGTGCTTGCCCAAATGTATTTAGTGCTCTCAGATCCTCGATGGGTTGCTTGTTTTGCTGGCTCACTACTGGGAATACTGGACGGGAGGGATCCTTTTTTATTTTCCTGGGCTTTTAAAGGGCGGGTTGTATTTGGGAGCTGGTGGTTTTCCCTTGCAGGGGGTGGGTTTATTTCCGTGGCAGCGGCGTGTTCTCGATGAACTCGGGAGGTAGGAAGGTTTCAACCCATTTGCTGTAGCAGTGGCTGGGGTTTCACACTTTCCCTTGTGCAATGACATCCTGTTCCGATGCCTCTCCCGCCCTCGCTCCGCAGAGGCCCCGGCGTTTGCAGCGGTGGGCTGTGGGAATGGAACAAAGCCTTTTAATTAGAGCAGCCAGGGCTTGTTTGGAAAATACTCCGGCTCTCTCCTCCTGGAACGTGCTGCTTTTTGTCTCCTGCTTCCTTATGCAGATGAAGGGGCCAAAGCTGGGAAGTGCTGCTGCTCCAGCTTGCCTCCGGAGCCGTGGGGAGGCCGAGGGTGCTGGGCAGCGTGGTTAGGGGTGTTCTGGTACAGCTCGTGGCCCCTGGGTTGTCAGGAGGATGAGGGAACCTCCCCCTGCTGCTGTTCAGAGGGACTTGGGAGCAAGGAAAAAATGCTCGGGTGGGAATTATCCTTCCACTGGTTGATGGAGGGAAGTGGAGCCTGAAACGGCTTCGGCAGCAAGCGGCTCATCCTCATAAACAATATCCTGTGTGTTTATCTGGGGGGAACAAAACCTCTCATCAGGCATCAAAACGGAATTGTTTAATTAAGAAAAGCATTGGAAACAAAATGAGAAACCCGTACTAAGGCCTCTGGGCATCTGGGTCGGGCCTGTGGAGCGGTTTCTGGTGAGGGTTGGTTGGATGCAGATGGGATGGCTGGAGCTGCAGCAGACATTTTGCCACTGCTAAAACTGGTTTAGCAAAAACATGCCAACGGCCCCAGAAGAGTTTCTGGTTGCATCACTTGAGGGGCATGACTGAATCCTTTCTCCTGCAGCGTGTAATCTACTTGCTCTGTCCTACTTGAGGTGTTTGCTGTCAGGTTCTCCCCTTGATTTGCTCTGCACAAAGGCAGCTTTGAGGCTGTGTCTGGGACTGCATCATTTTTACTTCCTAAAGGGTAGAAGAAATGCAAATAATAAGGAGCAAGCTGAGGAGCTGTGGCCTGCTGCCGTGCTCTAGGAAGGCTCCTGGTGTTCTGCTTTCAGCTGCCTGAGCTTGCCTGGCTGCTCTGGCATCTTTGGGGTGCTGTGGTGGCTGCAGTGAGCGTGTTCTGGCACCCACACGCTCCGACGACTGGCTGATGAGGTTTAGAAAGTTCAGAAATCCACCACGGGAGCTCGTCCTGACATCAGCTGCTAATCTTAGTTTTGCACTTTGATACCGTGTTGTCTGAGCCAAGTGAGGAGAACTAGATATTGCAAGCAATTCATTTTTAGCTTTGCTTGCAGATTAGTGCTGAAGCGATAAATGAAGAATGCTGGGAGTGGATGTTGAGGAATTGGGGGCTCTTCCAGCTCCATGGCCGTGGAAATGAGCTCTGTGCCTGGCTTAAAACAGGTTGGTGTGAGTGGGTAGAGACACCCAGTCCCCAGGAACTCTGGACAGTGTTGTGTTCTGGTGTTTTGACTTGGTGGTTTTTCCCTTCACTGTCCCCAAGGCAGCTTCTCTGCCCTTTCCCACAGTGTTTGTGGGAAATCCTTTTCATTCTGAGAGTTGTGTGATACTTTCTTCCCCATCTCTGGAAGGGTTCAAGAGGCCAGGAGATGTGGTGCTGCAGAGCATGGTCTAGTGACCATAAGTGTTGGGTAGAAGGCTGGAATTGATGATCCAGGGGGTCTTTTCCAACTTTATGATTCTTTTGGTGAAAAAAAACCTGCTACTGCTTTGGGTAACATTCAGTTTTGTGCCAGTCCTGCTGTGTTTTGGGGAGTCCAACCAAGAGAGAAAGCTTTGGAGACTCCTCAGTGCCAGGAATTGTTTCCCCTGACAACTCCATTTAAACAGCTAATAATATTTTTCCATCTACCTTTGGGAATGGCCTGCATTTTAGGAAATACAAAGAGGGACTTGCTGACACAAAGCAGGCAAGTGAATTTCAAGATACAAATATTTTTTGAAGTTGCTACTAATAAAATAGAAACCATGAGTCTTGGACAAGAGCCTCTCCAGTATCTCATTCTTTGAGATGCTTATCATGGTTTTTATGAGTTGTTATATTTAGCATATCATTTTCTGTGCTGTTCTAAAACTGGCAGTCTTTATGCCCAAGAAGTACATAGCCTAAAAAAATGCATTTATACTTGTAAGTTGCTGCAGGCTACTACCATATGTTTATAGTTGGTTTTTTTTTTCTTTTTATGAAGTGCCTGTTAAGCAGACTAAGGGTGATTTGGAGAAGGGATACGGTTCCTTCTTCCTTGCCTTTTCTGTTTCATGGATATTACTTTCAGCCAGTTTGTCCCACAGAGTTCTTTATGGCACATCAAAGTTGTAAGCCAAATCTCTCAGCTGCAGTGTGCATGCTAAAAACCCTGTAATACAAATTTCCAACCCTGCACGTTTGCCAGATCAATTAACTTCTTAACTCAACTCGAGCTGAAAATAAAAAAAAAAAAAAAAAAAAAGAACTGCTGCTGTTTTGGTTTCAGCCCCACAAAACTTGCTCCAAGACTTTGGAGTTTATAGAACTCAAAGCCAAGCAAAAAGAAGGTTTTTCTGTTATTCCTTTGTAAAGTTAACTGATAACTAAGCTGGTGGTGTTCCTTGCTGGGTGATGTTCCAAACAACTGGCCTGAATGTGACTGTTTTTCATGAAAGGATGACAGGGATGGACACGTGAGGTGGGTTTTTCTGATGGATTAAGCCACTTAGTCACTTCCCCCCCCCCCCCATCACTACTAAGAGTAGTGATAATGATGAAAATTCTCCTGGCCTGTTGCCATGATGCAGACTGGCTTTCTGAGCCCAGGGATGCCCCTTTCAGCTTTGGCTATAAAGCAGGAGCTGAATGTGTTGGAATAGTATTTCCTATTGGAATCTGTACTACACCCAGGTTGGGCTGTCAGAGGAAGGTGGTCTGGCTGCTGCAGATGCCTTCCAGTTGGAAAAGCTTTTTTAGCAGTGTTCTTTCTGTTGTTCTTGTAGTTACTCAACATCCAGTGGTGACACAGTAATACCACTTTGTAAGGCAAGAGGCTTCGTGTTACTTAAAAGCTGGGGCTACAGCATGTTACAGTAACTGTAACTGGTGAATAATTGATAGCTTGGAAGAACTAATGGTTGGCCTAATGGCAAAGAATTTTGAAGCTGGCTTTTTTTTTCTCTTTCTTCAAAGCCTTGAACCACTAAAGCCTTTCAAACCCAAGAAATAGCTGTCAAGAGCAGCTGCCCCATCCTGATGCTCTGGCCCTTCTTCCTGCCTGTGGTGAAATATCCTGTGTGTAGCTTTTGCTTTTTGCCATCACTAACAACATTGTGAGTGTGGAGACCAGTGAACTGCCCAATGCCAGGTTTTTATGATCATTTGAAACCTGCCCTGTGCTGAAAGAAGTGGGTTAGCCTTCCTCTGCCTACCTGTCCCCTTCTCTTCATGGCCAACATGTGTACCAGGTGATAACTCCCACCACAGACTGGGCACTTTCCATATTAAAACTGACAGAATATGTGTGGTTTTTGTTGTGGATTCATGTCATGTTGCAGTTTGTTGTGTAGCTGTAAAAATACTTGGTCTGGGGAAACTGTGACAGGGACACAAAATGAAGTGGCAGGAGAGGGGTAGGGTTGCTTCTGTTAGCAATAGTGTGAGCTTAAATGGGCTGTGAAATTATGACTAAATAGGAGTCAAGATACATATGTTTTATTTCCTAGGAAACAAAATTAGCTGTCCTTGTGTGTTCTAATGATTGTTTGGGCATGGATTTTGCTGTACTGTCCTTCTACTGGCAGCATGGTGAATATTAATGAAGGGTGAAAAGAGGTTGGATCATGCAGGTGAAAATAAAGCTGGAGGTGCTTGTGCCTGTGGTCTTGGAAGTGCCATAATCCTTTCCAAAGTGCTGAAATATGTCAGAAGAGGATTAAAAATGTACTAGTGTTGTTACATGTTGTGCTTGCTTGAGTAGAATCTGAACAGTATTTCACTTGAGAATAAAGGGGAAGGGAAGAAAATAAAATGAAGGTAGCTGTGCTGCTGGAAGCTGAGTTTTCAGTGCTGAGTGTGGTAGAAAAAGAGCTCTAATTGAACAGCCACACACACAGAAGCCAGTGAACTGTTCTGCTTCCTACAAGGGAATTCCTCCAGAGATGGTATTTGTTGTATCTTGCACTAGCAAAGAATAAGCTCTGGTATTTTCTCTTGGTAAAGCCTCTTGTGTCCACTGAACGTGCAGAAGAACACAAGTGCTGCTCTGATTTTGCCCCAGGTTCCCAAGTAGTGTGGGAAGGCCAAACCATGTCAAATGGAGAAAGCTGCAAAAAACCAGAAGTTTCCTTTCATTCCAGGAAGATCAGGATGTAGCATCACATGCCTTTTTCTCACAGCTGAAGTGGTCACCCTGCTGATCTTCCCTTCATGCTGCAGTGCTTTGGCCACAGCAGTACCACTGAAGAGCTGCACACAAACACACTGAAATCACCAGGCTCAGAGCTCTTGCACCAGTGCTCTGGTGGTGCTGCACCAATGCTCTGCTCTTCTTTCTTCCCCCACCTCCTCCTCTTGCCAGGGTCTGGTTGCAGTGCCAGCCTCCTTGCTTGTGCTGGGGATTAAAAAGACACGTGGAACTGCTCCCTCAGGTTGGATCCAGCAAGGTGCTGCAGCACGTGCCTGCCTCACATGGCTGGATTACTGACGTCAGCTGAAGCACTTGGGGCTCCTGAGTTGAGCACATGCCCAAGTGCTTTTCAGGGCTGGAGATTTTGCCATGCCTGTGTGAGAGTGTGTGCAAGTATTTGCAGGCAGGAATGGTTGGTTGCTGAGAGGCTGATGGCCATTTTGTGGTTTTAATGCCTTTACTACATCTAGTCCTGCCTGGGTTTTCTTTCCTGAACTCTTCTTTTTGCTTTTTCAGCATCTTCTCCTAATATTTTATTTAAATGCAACAACTAGGTTTTTTTCTTTCCTTAATCTCTTCATTGTAATGTGCATAGTACTGGCATTTTTTTCCAGTTCACTTCCCATCCTCTTGTCTTCCAGTCCCATGCTCTTCCCTTCTTTTTCTCCCACTTCTGTGTATTTCTCTCATTTGTTTTCTCCACCCTCATGGTTCTCATGAGGAAATCAGCTTTGCAAAGCTGCTGCCATATAAAAAAAACCAACCAAAAAGAACTGTTGCAGTGTGATTTTGCTTTTCCCAAAGGCCAGAGGGGAAGATGAGGAAAGGTTCCTGCAGTTCACTCTGGGGACAGCTCCATAGGAAATAGTTGGGAAGGGGAGGGATTGCATTGTTGCTGTTGGGCTGCCGAGGCAGCGTGAAGAATCTTGAGTGCTGGTTACAGAAAATACTGGCTGTGTGCTCAGGTTATGCAAGGCTCAGCCAACTGTTAATGTGCAAACACTGTGGAGGAAAAAGGAGAACGTGGCTCTGCTCATCCAATCCTTTTATGAACTTTTGGGAAATGGAATCCTGCTGATGTGAGCAGTCAGGAAAAGCTAATTTCATCATTCACCTGCATTAAAGGCTTTGCTTGACAAGACATTAATATTCATGCTGTTGCAGTCAAGAGCAGTGTTATGTGACATGACTGACCAGTCCTAAAAACCAGTGCATAGCTTCCATTCCTGACAGGAGCTCTGCAGCCTCCATTTGAGGGTGACCTTCCAAAATAGCTAAAGGTGGCCAGATTTCTTCCAGGCTGGGTGGCAGACCTGCTCTAATGATTTCTGGGCCCTGTTGCTTTGGAGAGCAGGAATACAATTTTCAGTATAAATCTGTTAAGAAAATTACAGTCTCTTCAAGCTTTCTGAGTAATATAATTTCTTTATAACATACTTAGTATTTCATTCTAATACTACTTTAGCTGGCTCCTGTGAAAGCTGGTGGGGTACCAAGCAGAAGGAAATGTATTTATGATATTAGGTAATCATGGTTTTTTTCCTCTCACAAGCATCTTTTCTTATATTCTAGCTGATACCTCTTGTGGTATCATTTGATGCCCATTACTCTTACAGTCAAGGATACAGTGAAATTAATTCCCTGGGGGCATTTTGGAAATCCCTGGTTCTCTAATTTGGGTGATGGAGAGTGAAGGGAGAAACTGCTCTTACACTGTTCCTGTCTTTGGGCATCTCTGCAGTATTTTTGCTGCTTTTTGCTTTCGTGTTGCCCTGCAGTGTGGGGTTGTGGTCAGGCCTTCAGAAGGTGAGCTACAGCTTGGCTGACAGGTGTGATAGCTGGGGAGGGAGGTGCTGCTTCATCTCTTCCACTGGTAGAAAATGCAGGAGCATACTGAGTGTTCTGTTTGGAAGAAGACTTTGAAGATGCCTGTCAGGCAGGCTTTGAAAGGTGTTCTGGAATTTGCTCTCAGCCATCCTCTGTATAAATGACTTGTTGCCATTCTTCTGTTCCCATGGAGCAGAAAATCACATCTGGGCTGAAAGGGTCCCCTTTTTCCCTTCAAAGGCTTCAGACTTTTGCACCACTTCTTTCTTCCATGCCTTCCAAATATCCAGGTATATTTTCCCCCCCCTCCCCCAGTGTATTCGTGGGAGCCACAGCTTAGAAAGCTGAAGCAGCACAGTACAGCACTTCAGCTTTGAGAACTCCTTCCTGAGTGGAAGAACTCCATCAAGGCAGTGCCAGCTGCTTTCCACATTTCCAATCCTGAGTTTCTCAGCCATGAGATCACCTTCTTCAGTAAAAGCAAGGAAGGCTCTGCTGTCGATCTGAGGGAGTGAATATATACTGTAATTTCACACACATGAATAATGTTGAGCCCATGCATAAACTAGTCTAGTTAAGAAGAACAAAATAATAGGTGTTCTCTTGAGGCAGCCCTTTGAAACAAGAAGTAGTATCTTATAAATTTTTAAGCATGTGAGAAAGAAGATTGAATAGCTGGCATTATTTGAGACAAAAGACTGGAAGAAAGATTCTAAGCCTAAGTGACCTACTGTTCAGATTAGAAACTAGGACAATGTCTAGCAAGGGAAATGTTGGTTGGCAGGGTCTGAAATCTGCCTCTCCTAGGTCACTGTCATTTGCATGTTTTTGTTTTTGAGGTTTGGTTTGTTTGTCTGTTTGGGTTTTTCTTGGGGGGGGGTGTAAATTGTTCTGGTTGGTTGCTCATGCAGGAAGTCCTTAGAGAGAAACCAAGGCTATTTCCACAGGGTTACCTGGAGCAAAACTTAGTTGTCTTCTTAAATTCACATCTTTCCTATGTGGTTCATGCCACAGCATGAGAAAGTTCTCTGGAGCAAAGTGTAATGCTGCACAGCCTCAGTTGATGCTGTTTTCCAGTGCCTGCCTTGCCTAATGCCTGAAAGTGAACTTTCTCAGCCTTTCTGTGCTGGCAAGGTCAGTAACCCCACTGCTCTTTCTGGAGAAGATTCATGTGTTTGGCTCTTCCTGAACTAGGTTGAAGAGCTGCTTCAGTGTCACTTCTGGAGAGTGCCTCTGCCCACGTTGCCTTGGCACAGAGAGCCTCCTTGTTCCTGGCACTTCCTGGTGTGAAGGACCAAAGCAGACAGGACTAGGGCTTAACAAGCAGCCTACCTTTGGGTGGCTGCTCCTGTTGTGATCAAAACAATACGAGGTTAGTTGCTCGTTGATTTCTGCTTTTTTGGCCGTGGTCCAGGATGAAACTGTAACTTCATTACACAAGAGCTTCAGAACAGTACAGAGTTGTCCATTTATTTCCTTCAACTGTCCCCGAGCTGACAGCTTGCATTTGGAGGGGCATATATTCAAAAGCTGCCAATTAGATCTTACCTCCTTTTAGCCAAATGTGGCAGAGTCTGAAGTGCATTTTCCCCCTCACAGCACCCACCATCCCCCTTCTTTCCCCTTCTCTTAACTTTACCTTCTGCTGTCTCTCCCTTCCTTCCTCCCCTTCCCTTCCTCTCAGTTCCTCTTGCTGAAAATAAAAAAGCCTGGGAACAGAGCAATGCCACAAATAAAAGGAATTAGCTTGGTTTTTTTTGTTGTTGTTGTTGCCTGTAATTTTGGTTTCTGTTAATGAGACTTTGGAGTTCCCCTGGCTGGAGCAGCTCTGGATCGTGGAGAAATCTTGATGAGAAACCTTCTCATCTTGCTGTTCCTGCAAACCACACTCATACCTCTGAGCTTCCTATTGCCAGCTTGCTCCTTGTCACTTTGCCTCCTCCCCTTCCATCAGTGCTCTCCAGGGCCCTGCTGGTGCCTTTTGCTTGGGAAGCCACCATCTGAAATCTGGGCAAAGGCATCAGGAAATCCATGAGCTGAACCCCCCCACCCCAGTATCTGCCTGTGCACCACTTGAATTCAGAAATTCTGTTTCTGTTCTGCTACCCTGAGGAATTGTTTCCTCACAGTGCTGGTTTGTGAGGACAGGCTGAAGTTGATTTGGGTTGGGTTTATTTGTTTGTGGGTTTTTTGTGTGTATGTGGATTTCTGTTTTGTTTGTTGTGTCAGGGAAATAGCACCTTGAATTCTTCCAAGTGTTTCACACAGCTGCTTTTTGTGCATCTCTCTGTGCATCCTGGTAAAACATGAATTTGACCTGAATGTTTTGCAGACAACTATTTCTCTGACCTCTCTTTAAAATCTGATGTTCAATGCAGTGGAAGCTCAGAGTTTCAGTTCTGAAGCAGTGTAGTTTGTCTATGAAAACTCTTCCTCAGTTACTTTCAAATTCCTTTTCCCAAGTCATTTGACACTTTTTTTTGGCATATATTTATGTACTTGTAAAGTAGACAAATCATACAATCAATACCTGCCTAAATATTACTATTTAATGTATTACTGCTTGCTTTAGTCTGAAGAAACTTGTAACAGTGGTGTCAGATGAAAGCATACACATGTCCATTTCCTCTGTCACAAATTCCCTCTGATCTCAAGATGGATAATTTTGACAGTTAATTCAGATTTTAGCTATTTATACACTCATTTTCTAGAAGTTTGTCACATGTTTGATAACTTTAACGTGCCTTATTTCTTAATTCTGCATTGTTTCCTACTGAAGTTGTATTCTGTAATTACCTGATTCACTGCAGTCGTGTGTAGATGAAACTATGAAATCTGTTGTCAATTAGCAATCAATGTGGTATCCATATTTTTAAATGATATAAATTGCCTATTAGAGCTAATTTTCCAGGGCGTCTCTATCTCCCTTCTTAATGTCATGCAGAATATTTTCCAAGAATGCCTAGGTTAACAATGATAGTCTTGCTGTATTGTGCAAAAAAGGCTTCTGTGCAGCCCCAGCTGGGTTTCAGGCTTAATTCATTGCTCTATGGTGGGATCACCACAGCTGCTGTGGGGCCTTTACAAATGCAAAAAAGCTGTCAGTGTTTGTTTCATCAGATGCATAAGTGATGAGGCCAAGTTGAGGAATCCATTCCAGCGTGGTGTGCATGCTGGAGGCATTATTGTTTACAGAATTAGTGTCTTAATGCTTTAAAATACACCCTGCATGGTTTGCCTCAGAGCAAAAATATTTTAGGAGTATAAAATCATTTCAGAGTCCTCTTCAGTCCCCTCTTCGAAGAGCCCTGCCTGGTGTGAATGTGTCTGGATGACTCTGCCCTACCTGCCTTGCTGGGGAGGAATTCACCTCTCCTGTCTTGTGCATCTCGGTTGTAAACACTCACTTTAAATAGTAGCCCAGCTTTAATGCAGATTTTCCCCCTTCCCTGGCAAGTGCAGGAGCTGCACTAAGGGGCTCCTATGGTCACCAGAAGTTACTGCCCTTCTTTGGGCTGTCAAGGCTTGAAGGAGGTTTCTTGCAGCCAATTAGAGGCTAACTCTGATTGGTTTCAGAGGGTGCTGCTTAAGAATGCAAAGCATGGCCCTGTGGTGGGGCTGAGCACACAGTTCCTCAACCAATTCCCTTTTCCTGAGGCTCCAGGAATGTAACTTTAGTTTCAATGACCCCAGGCTGGCTCTTTGGAGAGGGTTTGGGGATGGAGTTCAGGTCTTCCATTGTTTTTTTTCTGTGGGAGCCTTCATATGATCTTCCAGTCTTTTTGCAGTGTGTTGGCTGGGTGTGGGAGGTATCCTGAGTGCAGAGCTGGGAGCATCTGTATGTGTTGGCCAAGCCATTGGCCTGGGGCTAAAGCAGCAGTTCCCCAGGTGTGGTGTGTCATGGGAATGCTATGGAGCACTTTCAGGTGAAGTGGGAAGGCAGGAGTTTGGGTCATTTCCAGACTTGCTAACTCACTGGGCAGGTGAGTTGCTGTAACCCAGCAGACGTGAGAGGAGTCACCTCCTCCCTGGGGTTGCTGCTTCTGTGCCCTCCATTATTTCCAGGCTCTGGCTCAAAGCACAACCAGCCTCTTCTTCTCCTGCTGTTCCAGGGAGCAAGTTCCTTGCTTTGCTCCCTCTTCCAGTTCTTTACATCTAGAAAAGGAGCAACAGCCAAAAGAAATCCCCACCTGGCAGCCAGTGCCCTCTGGGTCCCTCCCTTTCCAGCACAGGCTCTGTGAGCACTTCCAGGTCTCTCCCTGTGAGTCTCTGCTGCTGTTTCACTGTTTGCTGTGGGGTGGTGATGGTGTGAGAGGGCTGCTCTGGGGGTGCTGAGCAGGCTGCAGCAGCAGCAAGTGCTCAGGCAGGAGTTGGAGGAGCTGTGCTGTCAGTTCTGGGGCCATCCCTCCATCTACAGATGAGAGAGGAACCATAGCAGGCATTAGACTGCATCTGATCAAACTGCAGCAGAGCTTTGTCTTGACAGAGATGGAAACAGGATGAATCTTTTTGAGACTGGTGGTTTAAATAAAATCAAAACCTCCTTGGCAAAAGGTCTGATCAGTGCAGGGAGCAGCACAAAGTTGAGGTTTCCATGCTGTGGGGAACCCCAATACAGGGGCCAAATTCTGTCCTGAGTGCCACAAGAGGGGATGAGTGGGAGGAGGGGACACAAGGAGCTGCCTCCTGAGGTCTTCCTTGGATTCATTTTTTTCCTCTGGCTTTCTCCTCTTCCATAGTTTAGGTGGTAGAAACAAAGCCATGGCTGTTAAATCTGCAAGCTGGAGAGAGCAGAAAGGGAAATTTATCTTCTTCCCTTCTCCCAGGGCAGGTTAATTTGCTGCCTGTCCCAGGGATGGCTGCTGCTGCATCCTTCCCACTGCAGCATCCTTGCTGCTGCTGCAAATCCTGGCTCACCCTGGAGTTTGAGCTTAGACTTGGTGCTGCTTCCTGGGAATATTTTCAAAATGAAACCAATAATTTCTTTTTTTTTTTTTTTCTTAAGAAGCATGCATTGTATAACCAGGCTGTAGAAAAAAAACCACTCAAAATTTAGAGCCAAATCAACTTTGTGGTTTCCTGTTGCCCTTTGGGTTGCTGGTGCTGTGCCAAATCATGTTGGTGAAGAAAACACTGGAGTGCTTCCATGCAGCCTTGGATCCATTTAGCTGTCCTGGAAAATGCAGTAGTCATGTTTTAGGTATAATAAGCATTTTTAGTACTCTTATTCCTGAGGATCTTTCCCCCCCCTCTTGCTGTAGGTGAAGCCACTAATGAGGAAATAATGGAAATTGGGATTCCAGCTTGATATTTAGACTTGTAAATGCATTGGCTTTGGAAATAGTCTTGTTAGTGTTAACGTGGATGTTTGCATCAGGAACTTATTTCATCATAGGAGGCTGTGTTAAGCAGTTGTCCCCTTGCTAGGGAATTGGCTCTTGATGGAGATTCAGAAGAGTTTATTTTAATTAGGCTTTGTTTGAAAACATGGCTCAGTCTACTAATTGAGGTAGGTGCTACTTCCCTGGGGACTTCTCCCAGTGTTAATGCAAAATTGCTGGATATTTGCTTTTTAAGCATTCTTTGTCCTATTTGTATGAGAAAAAGACAAATACGTGGGAAGAACTTTGTGCTTTATATTGGGAAATGAGAAAAAACCCAACGACTTCAAGAAGTGGATGGTGAAAAACAGCATTTCAAACCACTCCACTGGGAAGTTGCATGAGGAACACGAAGATAATGTGGTTTCCCTGAAGAAGCACTGAGTCCTTGGAGGCAGATTGGCCTGGGGGAAGCTGTAGTGAGCACTGAGAACACCAGTGAGTGCCCTCTGAGGGCTTTTGGGTTCATATCCACCTTGCCACACCACAGAGAGCCGCTCTCCCTGCTTCCCTTGGCAAAAGGCTGCTGTGGCTCCTGGATGGCTTAGCTGCTGTTCAGGGCCTATGGAGGGACAACCCAAACTGCAGAAAGCTTTGTGATGTTTTAATTAAAAGTGCTGGAAGTGGAGAATCAGAGCCCCTTCCGTGGCTAGGACAGCTTCTTCAAACATCCAGCTTAACCAGTTAGGCTGCAAGGTGGGAAACGCTGGAGATTGTGGCTCTGAATTAAGCAGTTTTAATTTGGTCTTTCATCTGTGTCATTACCGAGGGATATCCTGCAGGCTGGTTTAATGAACTCAATCTAGAGGTGTGTGGAGGCACATCTCTTAGCTTGACAGCAGCAAGATGGCATGCTATGACTGGCAGACATATCTGCAGCTTGTGTAATTGTCTGCTCTTGTCAGCCGATGACAAATGGAGCGATGATCATATTAAACAACAAAAAAAAAAGTTCAAAGTAACACGAAGGCTCTGAATAAACTCTTGGAATCAAAGAGATTCTCTCATGACAGCATGTCAGCATGGGTATTTTTAGCCTGAATTAATGTAGCTATAGGAAACTCCCCTCCCCCAGAGAAGTATTACTGTGTTAAGTTAAATGTCAGTCAGAATTTTTAGCTTCGAATCTCCACTTCCTACAGGTGTGGGAGCTTGGCTCACCAGCCCTCAGTCTGGGCTGCACATGCAGGCAAGGAAAAAACTGTCCCAGCTCAGCAGTTGAACAACAGAAATATCCCCAAAACTTCAGCAAGTGATGTTTATCTGTTGACTGACAAATCTGGTTTGGTTTTTAATGAGCCTCTGCCAAACCCAGATGCAATAAAGATGAGATCACGCAGAAAAAAATTAATCAGGAACTGAGCATAGTTTGGAGTTTTGGCAAATTACACGTGAGGGGGAATGGATGTTCCCTTCTTTTCTCCTTCTGCTCTGTTCTCTCTCATGCAAACTTCTGTGTGTTCTGGTAGGAGGTTTTCAGTTCTGCAGAAGAAACTTCTTTCTGCTGAAGTCTGAAGTATCATGAGAAATATTTTTCCTGTTGTGAAAAGGAGAATTCTGCAGAAGGGAAGTAGCCTTCTGAAAATCCAGGAAATCCCTTTTAAAGCAAAGAGCCCTACTAGAGCATTAGAAAGCAGGAGCTGCAAAATAAAGAGCTAAATGGACAGAAGCTTCTCCACCTCTCTTTTTTTTCTTTGTAGGAACTGTGAATATAGTTAACCAGGGAGGAAAGCAGTGATACAGGTTACAGCTTTATTAACTTTTTACTGCTTATAGTTTAGTTCCTCTCTGGTCAGGTTGCTACCTCTGTCACAGTTTAATTTTAATCACACCCCACTTTTTAATTTATTTTTTTTTCTTTTCCCTCCCTGTCTTCTCATTTGGGGAAAAAAAACCCAAACCAATGTTCTCAGCAATTAAAAATCCACATATGCTACCAATGTGGCCAGATTAAAACTTTCTCTTCTGAATGCTTTGTCCATAAACTTCACAGAAAATTGCTTGACTTCTGAATTGTCATCCTCATGTGGTGTCCTTATCCCAACAGCACAATTTAGATGCTGTTCTCCAGAAACACTTTTTCAGGGCAGCTGCCCTGGGCTGGGCTTTGTTGGCACAGTGGATGTGGGGAAATAGAGATTGTCCAGCCCCAAATTCAGCAGTACTCATCTCAAAATGAGAAATACAGCCTTTTTACCTTGTTAATTGAGTTAGTCACTCATCTCAAAATGAGAAATACAGCCTTTTCAACTTGTTGATTGAGTTAGTCAGTGGCAGGAAAATGCTTCAGCTTTGTGGTTTCTGAAGTATCCTTACTTTGCTTTGGGATTTGGTTTGTTTTTCACTATGGTGGTGCTGCAGTGGTTGAATTGCAATGAGAATGGTGCTTTGCAGATGACACCTCCCTGGCTGGCCCAGCTGGGACTCTCAATTTCAGCAGAGAAGTGGCTTTAGTCAGAAGAAAGCCTCTGTAAAAATAGCACTGGACCACTCAAGTGTGTGTGTGCCACAGGTCACTACAGCTCTGTGTGTCAGAGCTGATCTAACGTGGGGCAACTTCCACCTTCTGCAGAAATGGCATGTAGCTACTACTTGGCTACCACTATGAGTAAAGCCCCATCTGTGACAAGAAAACATGATGTTAGAAAGCTCAAGTCAAATTCTGTACCTAGCTTTGGAGAGAATTCCTTATCCAGCATTTCAAATGTGCTGAGGGAGTGTTTTCCCACCCAGATGAGAAGCCAAGGGTCAGGATTCATTTCTGACTGGTGCTCGTTGAAATGTTGAATCAGCCTGAATCTTAAGAAGTGTTGTTGCAGGAAAAAGCAGTTTGATTTGCAGTGTTATAGCTACAAAAAAAATAAATAATCATAGTCTGCTTTTTTTTACTAGCACCTTTTGCTAGGAAGAGCCATGGAGAGCTGGAAAAGCCTGGACTCCACATGCTGCCAAAAGTTCCTTCTGACTGTCAGCATGCCTTCAGATCCACTGCCTGAACCCTCTTTTTAGTAGAGATGAAAATTTAGGAGTAGAGTTGATGTAGCTTAAAAAAAAAAGGAATAAAACTAATTGGGCCTATTTGCTTGTTTTATGGCTTGAAAAATAGGCAGTAGATTAATCAAGAGGTGGAATTCAGCATCTGGAGCATTCATGCAGAGATGACAGAAGCTGGAGAGAGGGTGAAACAGCAAAGAAAAGGGAATCAGTCAAGAAATGGCAACACAGGAGCTGCAAAAATGATTTCTCTGAAATATTCTGATGGGATTCATCAAGGAGGAATATTGCAGTAATGGGGAAGGAGTGAGAGCCTCTCACAAAGCATTTTAGCTCTGAGGGAGATTTGTGTCTCTTGTCACATGCTGCAGGAAGAATTGGCAGGATCTGTCCCCGGTAGGTGATGCTGGTGCCTGGGTTGAAAGGTCTTGATGGCCACATTGTGCTGGGAGTGCCAGGCAGGCAGCAGACAAGTTGCAGGGTTTACAGGGCTGTTCTTGCAGTTGTGTGGAGAAAGGTGGGGGCTGCTTCTGTTATGACTCTTCCAACAGTAAAGGGAAGAGATTGCTGACTCTTAAATCATCTGGCTTGGGTTTGAGTACAGAAAGAAAATGTTTGGAAGGGATGCAGGCAGCAGCTTCAGGGACACTGGGAAACTTTATTGTGATGAACAGACCTACCTCATAGCTCAGAATCCATTTGCATGTGGGTTTTAATCTGAAGTTCATTCCTAGGCAAGCTGGTGGGTTATCTGTGGTGTGTGTGTGAGTGCTGACTGCCTTGCCAGCACACAGGGGGTTAACACCACTCCTCAGCCACTTGTTGGTCAAGATCATCTCCTGTATCCTTCAGTTGAGCAGTGTCAGTTTGGAATTAGCTGGGCTGGAAAGGATGCATTTCCTCTGGTCAGCCTCTCTTATTTCTCTTATTTCTCTTATTTATGTGTGTATATACATGTGTGTGTAGTTATGGGACCCTCTTTCTGTTATTAATGTGTGTGTGTGTGTATATATTCACGTGTGTGTGGATTTATGGACCCAAGTGAAGCAGTGTGAGGTTTCCAGCAGTTTTGAGTCCATTGGGAAAGCTCCTGGAGGTTGATAAGGTTCTGAAGGCAGCCACTCTTAAGTTTTTCCTGTCTTCTTCCCTCATCCCTGTTACTTTAGGTGGCTTTTACCCTTCTTTCTCTGCCCCTCATGTTCTTGCTACTGCTGTCCTTCAAATTGGGTGGCAGTGATAGGGGATTATGGGGTCCCAGTGGGATTAGAGTGCTGAATTTTACACTAGTTATACCCAGGAGAAGAGGTGTAGCCAGTGCTGCATGCCTGTCAGAAATCTTAGTTCAGCTGCATAGACAAACATGTTAAATATTTGATTTTTCAAAATAAGAAGTGTATCTTGCCTTCTGTCTCTCTGCTCTTTCTCTTCCCTTCCATCTTCTGCCCTAACCTTCCCACAGAAATTCTCTTCCACGCTTTCAGTAGAAAAATGAGTCTCCAGATTTCAGAAAAAAAAAGACCTGGGGAATTCCTGCTCCCATAGCTGATGCATTTCAGTCTGTCACTGCTGGTTATTTCCCACTAGCTGCCAGGGCTCCCAAAGCTCTCCTGGGTCACCCGTCAGTTCCGAGCTGGTTGCTCTGACCAACGTGCTGATTCAGGATGAAAATGAGCTCATTTCACAGCATAATTCATGGTCTCTCCCTGCTCCTGAAGCCACCTATGTGTCTCAGATTCATGTAAATATTTTGGAGAGAATCCCTTCCATTCTGTAGGCAGCCTGGTTTAATTGAAATGTCAATAGCTGGTATCAAGTGGCAGGATTAGTCCTTGCTGTAGCCTCCAGAGGAGAGGGTTGAGTGCCTGGAGGATGTAGGCAGTGCTGCCCAAAGGCCTCTGCCTGCTCCAGTGGCATTTATAGCATTGTGAGCAGTGTGCTAAGGAGGAATAAAGCAAACGTAAATGGATTATTGCTCCTATTATAACACTTCAGTAGGATAAAAAGAGAGAGAACTTCCAATAGCTCTGATGATAGCCTGCCAGAGTAAATGTTGGCTCAGAAGCAGCTGTGGTAATGCAGCTTTTTCTCCAAGTCTGTTTGAGTTAAATGAGAGCAGGGCCAAGTTGAGAAATGAGTTTCTGTGCAGTCATCTCTGCCGTTTCCAGGGTGCTCTGGGTTCTGCAGTTCCCTCTCTCCATCCCTCCTCGCATCCCAGCAGAGCTGAGCAGCTCAGCTCTGTCAAGCTCACCAGCAGCACCAGGGTTTCTGTTGCCCATGACAGGAGGGATATCTTAAGCAGGTGACATTTGGTTTTGAAATGTGGAGCTTACTAATAGCATGGGAAAATGAGAATCTGAATAAAAATAATATGTGGTGTGAAGCATGTGGGCTGGCACGGGTGGCTGATGCATTGACATCTGGCTTTACTTCTGAGTTTGTGGGCAGGAGTTCAGCTTTCATCTGGTGGTAGAGCTGAGATGCTCTCCTGCTTCTGGGACTACATAAGCAGAGGGGCTGTTTATAGGCAGCTTCTGAAATACGTGAGGAAATGACCATTCTTAGAACTTTAATTTGAAACACATGTAGTTGGGAGTTAAAACCTCATTTATTTAATCTCTTTGGGGATTGGAGAGAGAAAAATGTCTGCAATGAAGACAAAGGGTTCCACAGCCTGGGCAAAGATGTCCTTGCTGCTGGTGGCTCTGGTGGTGGCTTTGCCCCCTCCCAGGGTGGCTGTTTGCCACTGGTTGTCAGTTGCTTTAAACTGGTGGCTGAAGGAGACACGTTGGGCTAGTCTTAAAACTTTTTAATGCTAATTTTTCTTGGTTAGAGGTGGTAAGTGTAGTTGAATGGAGAAACTTTCCTCAAGATACCATCAGGTGTGAAGTTCAGGAGACAGCTTGATACTGGGTTAGATATAGATAGTGTGATTGTTATGGCAAGTGCTCTCTGTTGCCTCTGTGCCAAGAAACCAAAAGACACCTGGAAATCAGCCAGTTAAAATAGAAACAAACAAAAACCATAGTAGGGCCTTCTAAGGATAGACCCAAAGACACTGTGTGGGCATGACCTGGTCTTGAAATAAAACAGCATCACAAATGCAAGAGATGCCCTTGATCTTGGATCTTTGTGTCCATGTTTGAAACTGATGGCTGTGGTTTCTTGGTATCCAACTGTAGGAAAGCAGCAGGAGCCAGGTGCTGTGGTGTTCCCACTCTGGTGTAGTTTGGTGCACCCTTCTGTCTTAATCCCCCTCAAATTTCAGTTAATGGTGAGGTGAGATAGTTATCTGGTGGAAACTAGCAATTGAATTTTAATGGATCTCTGCTGAGTAAATTCCTCCTCGTGGGATTATTTACTTGCAGTCCCCTGTAGCTGGTAGTATCCTCAGTGCTCTCACATAACTGGAAGGACAGGGTGGGAAGAATGAGAATGGAAAGGGAAGAATGAGAATGGAAAGGGCAGAATGAGAATGGAAAGGGTGGTTGAGAGATACGTATATATACCAAAAAAAGTCACACTGGGGGATCTTTTAAGGTGAAGGATCCTAATTAATCTACACAATTAGAGAATTCACCTTAGCATTGTGAAGCAGTGCTGTTGAAGAATCAGGTGCAGCAGGGAGGATTTTCTGGGGCTCTGGTATTTAATTTAATGCTCCTTCCTCATCAAAGGTGTCAGTACCACTCTATGGTTTGGTTGCTCCTCTCTTTCCCTTACAGTGTTGTAGTTGGGGGCAGGATTAGAGCTTTGGGGTCCTGTGTTCTGCAGGTGTCTGTGCACTGCTGAGGAAGAAGCAATCACTGTAAGTCCTCAATATGAGCACTCCCCTCCAAAGGCACGTAAGCCATGTTTGAGCTGGGAGGCTGTACAAACACAGAGAGGGGCTGCTGATGACAGGCAAACCACAGGGGGAAGCCTGACTGCCTCCATCCCTTCAGAGCCTGGGAGTGGTTGCACTGCCTTGCTGCTTGGATGCAGCTCTGCCTAGGTAGGTGGACAGGTAGGTAGACAGGTAGATGGATAGACAGATAGATAGACAGATAGATAGACAGACAGATAGATAGATAGATAGATAGATAGATAGATAGATAGATAGATAGATATCAAAGACTTGAGCAAAGCAGGTTTTTCATCTGTATAATGTATTAAAACTCATCCTGTTGTCCATTTTTTAGCCTAAAACCTGGTTTTCTAGCTTTCTTCACCTTGGTTCTGACAGCTGCAAAAACCCCAAGGTGGTTCTGACTGTAGGAGCAGCACCCAGGACCTGGCCTTGCTCTGCAGGGGTTCTCCTGTTGGACAGTGTGCACAGAGCTGCACCCTAAAAGCAGTGCCTGTGTATGATGTAGGGCAGGTCACCTGCAGCTCTGTAATCAATCCCTGCACCAAAAGCAGTTTCATGATCACAGCCAGAAAATCCATTGCTGTGTTGTAAGGAAGACACTGAATGATTTGGTTTTTATTTTAAAAGCAGCTTTTTTTTTTTTTTCCTTTATCAGATTTACTTTCTCAGACCAGAGAAGGAGACAAATTGTTCTAATGTCTTTTATCATTTTTCTTCCTATTTGTTTTGCATGTTAAAATGATTCTGTGATACTCCAACTGTGAACAGCACGGGCTTTGGGTTTTGTTTTTTTTTTGATGACTGCAGTAAAAATCTGTAGCATTGTTTTCCCTGTCTTATCATAATTATGGAAAAAATTGTTTTCCAAAGCCAGGACTTCACATAAGCCCAGTTCATCAGGAAATGTTGCTAGTGCATTATCAGTTAATGTGTCACTGGAGGATTGGAGAGCTGCTGTTACATTGCTTGTAGTAGGGGTGCTGAACTTCATGCTTCTTGCAGCAGTCAGATGGAGTTAAGGTTGGTGGTGACTGTGTCTGAGCTGCAAGTGTCTGTCTCAGAAATCACCATGAATAGTTGCCAGCAGCTGAAGCTGGAGACAGCTCTGTCTGGAGTGAAAGGTTCCTGGGGTCAAAAGGCTGATGCTCCTGCTCCTGGTGTGTTTGGAAATACACTTTGCAAACCTATTAAAAGAAAATGGAAGTGGAATAAATGAGTTGTTATCTGGATATGCACAATGTTGAAGTTTCTCTGAGAGAGGAAATTTAAAAGGAAAAAAAGGGTAGAGCCAGAAGTGGTGGATTTGGGCTTATAAGGGCAACTGGAAAAGCATATGTAGAGCTTTTACATATTAAAAAATCTGTTAAGTCATTAAAAACTAATTAGTCATAGGCACTGCTGCAGTCATTCCTGTTTGGTTTGGGCTTTTTGTTTGGTTTGGGGTTTTTTTCCTCCCATTTCATGCCTCCCTAGTTCCATGAAAGAACTTTCTCACTGTCCTTAGCTTGGAAAGCACCTGTGTGCAGGAGTGTGCAGCTCTCAGCAGGGAAATGCAAAACCACCTCTGTGTTTCCAGGTTTGCCTGGGAGGTTTGCCCCTCAAGCTGAAGTGGGTGATCACTGGTGGCTTTGAGGCATCACTGAAAGAATTTGGGCTCTGCTGATTGATTTCTTCCCCAGTGTTGCCTCAGTGCTGCTGCAAGCTTGTGGTGCTCTGCTGCCTTCTTCATTAGTCCTTAGGACTGCTGCTGGACCTGCAAGATGCCCTGGATGTTGTGGGACAGGACTGTGGCAGTTGTTTGCCCTGTGGGGCTGAGGTTTGCTGAATGAGTGCATCAGACACCCATTGCCATTGTGGAAGCATCCCTGGAGGATATGTAGGATGTTTTTCCATCTACATCCATATGTAGGATGTTTTTAACAGCCTCACCAGGTGAAGAAATGTTGGTGGGGTGGTGTTGGGTAAACCTTTGCAGGATAGATGTGCTGAGCTAGTTAAAATCAGAGAATAAAGCACATGTATATTCATTTTTTCATCTTCTGTATTATAGTGGCACTGAGTGTTAGACAGTTTGGCATTCTCTAATAGTTGGTTAGCAAAGACTTTTTTTCCTCCCATCAAAAATTCCCTTTCCAGTTGGATCGCCTTCTGTTTGTTTGTTTGCTTGTGTTTTGATCTCGAAAGACAAAATAGCTGTTTGTGCACAACAGAATAGCTGGAGTCGCTTGTGCTTCGAGGGTGGGATATCTGCCTGCCTGGAGCATCTCCCGGGGTGTGGGGTTGTTAATAACAAACCTGAGCAAGGCAGAGTGGAAGAGCTGGTGTGGATGGGAGGAGGAAGGTGTTTCTGCCAGGCAGCGCCTGAAGGAAATGGCTGAGTGGCAGAAGATGGATTTTTCTTCCTTTGCTGCAGCCACTGGAACTGAAATTAATTTTAAGCAGCTCCCTTGCCTTTCAAATCCGCGATGTGTCTCCATTTACTTCGATCTGAGCAAGCAAGCCGTAGAAAACAAAAAGCATTGTTCCCAGTAACGACCCGTCAATTGGTCCGTCATGGTTTTCAGTTGTTTCCGTGATGATGCTTGTGAAAGAGATTAAAATACTTCTCTTTTATTATCAGCGAAGTGAATTCCCCTGCTGCCCCCTTTGTTAGGAGCGTGCCTGGCATGGCTCTGCTTTGCCTTCTCCTTCCCTTTCTCTTCCCCACGTGCTTATTCCTGCTCGGGCTGGGGTGGATGTGGCTAAATCTGGCCAGATTCCATGTGCTGGTGATGGATTTAAAGTTGCAGAATTCTCACTTCTCCCACACTGGCTGTAGTTGTCTGGAGAGCTGAAGAATCGTTGGTGCTTCTGGTCTGATGAAGAATTTTGTCAGCATTCTTCACACGAGCAAAAAACCAGAGTGTGTCAGTGAAACCTTGACCTGAAATGCAGTTTGTGAGGAGTTTTTTTGGTCTTTTTTTTTTTGTGGTGTTGCTATCGTGTTTCTCCTGTCCTGACAGCAACTCTGTGCTCAAGATTGATTATTGTTCCTTATTTGGGCTGTCTTCTGATTGTTTAAACCAGCTATTTTATTGTGGTGTGGGACAGCAAGGGAATGTTTTATCAGTGCCTTGCTTCATGCTTAGTTCTCACCTCCTCATTGCATCTGCAAAGCAATTTGAAGACAAAATATGGGCTTGATGTCATTTTAAAACTATTCACAACGATTTTATACCCAACCTGCTGAACAGAGGGAGTGTGTGAAGAGAGTTTCTGCTGTAGCACATTGACACCCAGGCCTGTGCACACTTTGCCCTGTTGATGAATGATTGATGCAGGGATCCTGTTTGAAGAGACATGGGCTGTGCTAGTATGGAATTGGTGTTGCCCAGGGCCATGAACTTGCTGCTGAGGAGCTGTTTGCAGAGCTGCAGCCACGTGGCTTCAGCTGACAAAGTGCCCTGGAAGGTTTCTCTGACCAGCATTAATGTTGGGGACAAAACACCCCTTTGACACTATCAGCTGACTTCTCTCTATGAGCTGGTTCACAAAGCTAATAAAACATGGATTTTGAAGACAGGGTGAGGAAGAGGAAGGCGTGAAATGAGAGTCTAGAAACACTCTGGCTTCCCTGCCCTTGCCCAGCACAGCACTCAGGAGTCTCTTCCACAGAAAGCATCACCCTTGGTTTTGAGCAGTGAAAGCCAGAGTAGCTCATTCTGGGAAAGTCCTTCCATCAGCCCCTTAAAAAGGTGCATTTTTTCAGCGTCCCTGACTGAAATCCAGAGCTTCTGACTCAGTGCAGTGAAAGGTTTAACCATGTGATGACTGATCTGGAATACTGAGAATCCTCTGAAAGGATGAACATTGGTCCAGTCTCCTCTGCTTCTGTGAAATGATGGCAAGATGTCCACTGGTGACTACATGGCCACCATCTCCTCTCCTTCATGTTTGAAAGCAGCAGCTCACCCGTGGAAAGGAGAGAGGAGGTGGTGAGCACCAGCACAGCAGTGAGAGCCAGACCTTCACTTGCAGAAGGATGAGGACAATCCAGCATTGGATTGGGTTGCTCCTGGGGCAAGTGTGGGTTTGGCAGGGTGAGGAGAGCAGCCTGGAGCCAAGTGCAGCAGGTCAGTGATGCTGGAGGGGAAAGGGGTGAGTGTGCAGCCTGCTGTGGGGGAACACTCAGTGCTCATTCCCTGGCTCCAGTGCAATGTCAAATCCCTCTCAAAACACCCCCTGCCCTTTTTATGTTGTGGTTTTTTGTGTGTGTGTGGTCTGTTTGTTGTGGTTGTGTGAGTTTTGTTTGGGTTTTCTGTTTGTTTGTTTTGTGCTTGGGTGGTTTTTTTTTTAGTGGAATTTTGTATTTAGAAAGTAAACAACCCCCAGGCAGATTAAGGGCTGGTGCACAAGCTCCTGGAAGAAGCAGATTTGCTTCTGAAATGCAGAGCACAAATGAAAGTCAGTGTTCTAACACGGGGCTGGCAATCAGGAGGAAGGGCTTGAGCTGATCCCTGTGCTCTTAGAGCCTTTAACAGGGCAGGAGTGAACACAGTGTGAGGTTACAGGACATCTTGAGGTTACCTGCAGTGAAAGGCAGATGAGCAAACTGTGCTGTTTGCTTTTGAGGTGTCCAAAAATTCACGTGTCCAGGGAGCAAATCCTGGTGTAGAAATGTGCTGCTGTGGCTTCATGGAACAGCTTCCTTCATCCTGAGGCATTTATAAGAAAATCTGGTATTCTCCCTGAGATGGGGATTACTGAGAACTGCCTCTATTCAGAAAATGGACACATTTGTGGTAAGATTTTTACTTTTTTTTTTTTTTTTTAAAGCAACCTTGGAGTGAAAATCTGTGATACTTTCACAAGCAGAGGACTGACAGATGACTAACTGGATTTCCCCTTTGCTTTTTACAGCTTTTCAAAAAGGCTGAATAATTTCCCTGGGTTGAATTGTTTTCATCCTGCTGAGTAGTTCAAGTGGAAATTGGTATCTGTGACTGTACCCACTACACACAGTGCCTCCTAATCTCTTCAGTTTTATTTCATGTAAATCCTGTAGGCCAGTTTTTCTGTCCCATGGGCAGTTCCCTCTGCCATGCAAATACCTGCAGGCTCCCTCTTCATTCCCACAGCCTCACGTGTCCTGGGCACATGGGGCTGGAGGCACAAAGTGTCCTTGTTGTCCTGACCTCACTCTCCAGGTGCTCTGAGAATGACTTGTCCTCTTCAAATCCAGGGTGACAGTGAGACATCCTCTTGAGCTGGGATGATGGATTTAGGTCCCTGGCTTCTTAGGATGAAATAATGACCTCTTCCTTTTTTTTTTTTCCTCCTCCTTTTTTTTTTTTTTTTTCCCAAGTTTCCTGAGTTTTGCATAGAAAATGAATTTTAGAATTCAGTTTAGAATTTTAGATGCTTTCTCAGTTTTGCTTTTTGTTCTTTGTTGTTGCTTTCTTCACCAAAATGATTTTTGTTGCAATATGCAGAAGGTGTCAGAAGGATGGAGCCAGGTTCTTCCCAGTGATCTCCAGTGGCAGGGGGTCCATGCAAACAGAAGGAGAAACTTTTTCATGGTGAGGGAAACAGCCTGGCACAGGCTGCCCACGGAGCTTGTGGAGTCTCCTGCTCTGGAGACATTCCAAACCCACCTGGATCTGTTCCTGGGTGACCTGATTTGGGTCACCCTGCTCTGGCAGGGGGGGGTTAGACCAGATGATCTTTCAGGGTCCCTTCCAACCCCTACCTAGAAGTAGAAGCCAGCTAAACTGGGATCACAAAGGGGGACAGTTAGTGTTCCACCCTTAGCAATGTAGATCCCAGTAACAGCTGCATCAGGACTGCTTGTGATCCTCATGATCCTCATGGGCTGGGCTGGTTTGTGCTGGTAGGGTCTTGCTCTTTGTCACACAAAAGAAAGAATATTTCTAGTAACTGGAGGTGGAAAAATCCCCCAGGGGGCAGTTGTAGCTGTTTGAGCAGCATCTGTGCAGTGTTTCTGAAGGTAAGGGAAGGATGGTGTGTGCACATCTATTAGTTTGCTTTTTAATATTGAACAGGGTTTTCTAAATGTTGGTTTTACAAGAAGGTGAATTGCTGAAGTGGGTTTGGAGGGGTTTTTTTGTGTTTTTCTTTGGTTGGTTGGTTGTTAGTGTTTTGTTTTTGTGTTTTGTTTGGTTTTGTTGTTTGGGTGTTTTGTTTTTTTTTTTAAATCATAAAGCTGATATTATTGAGTGAAAGTTAAATAACTTAATGTGTTCTAAAATATTTGTCAAGCATCAGATGTGCTCTAGAGCCTCCAGACATTTTTAGGAATAAGCTACTTTCCAGGACCTCTCATGACATCCAGATAATACATGATATTGGCCAGAGGTAAAGCTGCCTCTTTTTAATAAACTTGCAAATTTCCACTACTTGCCTTGGAGGAAACCTGTCCTTTGGGAAATGGAAATGTATTTGGGACTCATTCCAAGGTACAGTTCTGTTCAGACCTTTTCTTTGGTCTGGAAAAAAAAACCACAGACAAGAAGAATATAAATGTAATGAGTGCAAGCTGCCCATGGAGTGATGCTCAGAGTTGATCTGTAAATGAACTGTCCCAACCCCAGCAGCAGCACTGGGCATTTCTGGCTCCATGGAAGCAGCAGTGGGAAGCAAACCCCACAGATGCAGGGGTGGTTTTCTGCTGGGTGACTGTGCTGAAGAGGCTGAGGGCAGAGCCAGGGAGGGTGCAGGACTGAGAGGGAGGGTTTGGCTGCTCTGGGGACAGGTGTGAGGATTTGCTTTTTTTTGGTGCTGAGGATCAGATGGATGGATTGGGCCCATGGAGACATCTGAGACTGCAGCCTGTGGAGGAGGGAAGATGGGATGTGCAGGGGAACTCAGCAGAAGAGGAGAAGGGTGAGCAGAGCAAACCTCCCCGTTTGGCAGCAGCATTATGGCCTCAAGGTGCTTAATCCTAGAGCTTTTTCAGGTTTTCAGCTTTTCAAAGCTCTTCAGGTGCTTTGAGGTGTTCCCTGGACCTGCTGGCCAGCCCATTGCTGGGTCATAGAATGAGGAGGGATGCTGAGGGAGGAGTAGCCATTTCCAGTTGTCAGCAGGACAGGATAAGCAGATTGAGGTTGTGGGGGGAGAAGCAGAGCAAGTTTGTTGTTGTCACCCACTGGAGGAGCTGAGAGGAGCTGGGAGAGAGAGGTGCCTCTCTCTGAGATTTTGCTAAGCCAAGTGATCTGTAAAAGCAGAGAGTAAATCCATTTTCCCCACTCTACTTTAGTAATTGGCAGAAGGCAGAAAGTCATTGTTGACTGAGAATAGACAGATTTCAGGCATTCCTAGACTGAGAAACCTGCTTAGCTTTCTAAAACCAGTCTCCCTGGTGCTCTGCTAAAAGCTTAATTGGCTGACATTTTGTGTGTGAGAGATTTGCTCTGCTGGCCTAAATTGAGTTATTTTGTGTAAATGTTTTTGTGGGGTTTATAAAATATTCTCCTCAGAACATGCATGTGTGTGTAAACTCTGGACTGTTTCTTTGGGAAGAGTAATAACGAGCACTAGATGTTGTGGCTTTGGCACACAGAGGGCAATTTAACATGGAATTCAGTTTACACTTTTAGTTCACCTCGTGAGGGAGTTTGTTGGTTAAAAACTAAATATCTTTGCTTGCTGCTCTTTTTTTTTCTTCCTACAAAACCAGCTGCTAAGATACAGTCTTCCTGTAATTATGGAAAAGGATGGCTGCACTGGTTGTGCCAGATATGGGGATGGGTGGACTCTTCTTAAAGATGCCTTTCTCAATGGTGTAAGCCCAGGGGCATCATCCTCTTCTAGGTCCCTTCCAACCCCTAATATCTGTGAATCTGTGAATCCTAAGGGATGCAGCAGGAGGCTCTGGGAGCACTTGGATCGAGTTGCCAGGTCTCATCAGGAAGGGGTTAACTTGTCACAAGCCACTCTTGCTGCCTGCAAGTGGCCAGACCATCTCCTCCTCTCTTCCTTGCAGTGCTCCAAGTCATCTTGCACACTTCCTCTCTCTGTTTTTAGTATGTTGTAATTAGTATTTTCATTCAAGCTTTAAAATTCCTTGGAGATTTGCCTAGGAGAGGGCTGTGCACTTTTAACCCAACTGCAGAACAGGGATCTGCATCCTATTAACCGTGAAATTTGCAGGTCAGCTTTGGAATTTCAATATTTGGTGTTTATAACTTGCTGCCTGGTTCGGGCTCTTTTGTTTCACATTAATTTCCACCTCTCGTGCTCCCCAATGTGACTGTTTCTCTTTTCCATTCTTTTTTTTTGTTTTTTTCTTTCCATCCACTTAGTCCATCCAAATAGATGAACTTTCTTGGCAGGGATGAGCAAAGCTGCAGAGTCACTACTTGGGGCTGTGCTGGTGATCTGGAATGAGTTTGAAACATTAACATTTGTTTACTTTTGGTTTTGACAAGGACTCCCCTTGGCCCTTCCTCATGCATGCTGCTAATACAGTAGAGATGTAGTACAGTAAAGCCCCCCCCCTCCCAGGCTGTAGGTGCCCAGCAGTGCAGACTGATGCACTGAGCTTGGAGAAGCCTCATTTCTTAGGGAAATGGAGCATGTTTGGTGGCTTTGTCTGTGTTACCCAGCTCTAAATAACTTTTGAACGTGTTCCTAAGCAGAAGAGGAGTCCTGCAAGTAATTCACCATTTCTATGTGGGTTTTTTTTCTGCTAGAAGTCAGCTGAATTGATCCCAAAGTGGTGGCCTCACAAGCAGACAGGCAGGCAGAGCTCAGCAGCTCTCTCCGTGTTGGGATGTGTCCATCCCTCCTGCCTGGCAGCTGGGAGACCTGGCAGGGACAGAGGGAGGTGGCACTGCTGTAGCTGGAGGAGCAGAAGAGCTTTGGGAGCTGAGGCCATGCAGCCAGGGGAGAGCCCAGCTCCTCTCACCCAGTTCATGGCACCCTCTCTGTACCCCCCTATTAAACTTTGACTGGGTTTTATCCAGGGGGATTGGAAATGCAGAGCATGGTTGCAGTGCTGGCTGTTTTACATCAGACTAAGACTATTTTAGGAGAATGCTCATGCCTCAGAAGTGGTGGAAGGTGCCAGCTGTGTGAGAGGGGCTGCTGGAGTCACACTGGGTTGTGGAGCAGCCCCAGGGGAAGGAGGGTGGCAGGAGGAAGGGCTCTGGTCTTGCTCCTTCCAGGCTCTTACACAAGCTAGTGTAAGACTGTAAGACACAAAGCTGCATCTACTACAGTGATGTAGAGAGTATAATTTATTACAGTTACATATTTCTGATCGACCCTGGAGTGGTTTCTATTCCAGAAAGAATGCCTGGCCAAATCTGAAGGATAATGTAGGTTCACCCTGTTCAAAATACCAACAGTTCTGGTGCTTCCTAGAGGATTTTTTGACAAAGGGGTGTGTTGAAAAGACAGGGTTGTCCACTGAGCTGTGAGCCTGAGGAAAAAGCCATTGAGTGTTTGACAGCCTCTCTGTGTCAAGAGCTGGTTGAGCTGAGTGCAGGCCAGGAAGGAGGCTGCTGGAATGCTGGAGGGCTGAGCTAACCGGTTGCAAATGGTGTTCCTGCAGTTGTTGTGAGGGCTTCCTTTGTATCCACAAAGTACAGCTTGTGTCGGGCCCTTCTGATAACGGGCTGCTTAAGAAAATGAGGGAACTGGGATTTTGCCAATGTGAGCAGGCTCCTTTTGTTGATAAGCTGCTGGAAGCTGTAACTGCTCTGTGTGTGGGGCAGGGCATCCCCACTTTGGTGCTGAGGGCCCATCAGGAGTGGCTTTGCCAGCTGAGATGTAGAGACAGCAGTTCACTCCAGATACAGCTCTCTTGGAGGGTGTGCTGGCTAAGGCTGTGTTGTGAATGCAGCCACAAAACAGGGGTGTGTGGGAAAGAGGGGTTCCAGGAACAGGCTCCCACCACTTGAGTTACCTGGCCTGTGGCTTTCTCATAGCCCTCTGAAAGAGATACCCTGAGGGAAGAGAGAAGCCAAAAAGTGAGAGTTGTGAGTTATTCTGGCAGCAGGACCCTCACTGGCAGGCTGTCACTCCAAGGGATCTGTGAGTAGGTGAGAACTTATCCAGGTACTTCTGAGTGCTTCAAGCGAAGCTCTTGTGGTTGATGTACCACCTAAGTCTGATGCTTCCAGCCCACCCATGTGTGTAGGTAGGGTGTGTTGGGTGGGCAGGGTGAGCTGTGGGGCCTCCCCCCTCACCAGAGCCTGCCAGCAGGAGGGTTGGGAGGAGGTGAGAATCAGCTGGGGACTTCGTTTTCAGCCTAGTGGTTTGGACTGAATGGTTTGTGCCCACTCTCCCTTCAGTGTGTTTAATACTTTTGTAGTGTCTGCCATGAAAAGATCTTGAAGGCTTTTGCAGACAATAATTCCTCCTCCTCCAAACCTTTTCAGGCAGGAGGGAGTGTGGCTGTGCCTTCTGTAAACAATGAGTCCAGTGTACACAGCCACTTGCCAGGAGTCAAATGAAGCAAGAACTTTCCCTGGACCCATTCCTTGCTGTTGGGTTTTCACCACGGGACCTTCTCCCCCAGTGGAGCCTCTTGGCTGTCCCAGTTACCCCAGCAGAGCCCTTTTCTGTGGAACTGGAGTCAGGCAGAGCCAGCTGGCTGGCTGGGCAAAGGTGGGGTGCAGAGTTTTTGAAACCTGAGGTGTTCCCCTTCCTTGTGGAGCTGCCCAGCCCTGATATGAGTAGCAGCTCAGCCTTGGCAGCCTTGCTACCCACACTCCCTCCTCTCAAAAAGGGGCTGAGGTGGAGGCTTCTTGGAGGAAATACATTCTGCTTTCTCAACTCCTCATATTAATCATAAGCAGTGATGTCACGATCACTAACAAATTAAATGCATCCTCCTTCTACTTCCTCCATAGTTCCTGGAATAGACTGTGAGTGGTGTCTTGCCTCAAGCTGTGGTAAACCAGCCACGAGCAAGGGCGTTGTGAGCAGGGCTGCCCACGGGTGGCACGGGTAGAAACGAAACACTGCAAGGCTATCATCACAGAACTTCTGCTTTTTTTTTTTTTTTCAGTTATCTTCATAAATGATTCAAAGCTCTAAGGAGTGTTACATCCTCTTTTTAAAACCTGCTGTCAAAACAGAAAGGAAATGTACAATGCAAACAAAAATCCAGATACCAGGTAATGGTGACCTATGGTGGTGTGTGGTCCACAGAGCTAAGGTAGCTTCTGTTTAACTTCTAATACCCACGTGCTCTGCAGAGGGCATCAGAAAAAAAAAAAAAAAAAGGGGAGGAGGAAAAAACATAAATTAAAAAAAAAAAAAGCAGAAAACCTTGTGGAAGAGGGGGGATTAGAAGCAAACTGACAGACTGTTTATTACGCAGCGTATAACTTACCAAATGGCTTCATTTTTCTTAGTGGTCCAGACTTGTCACTTCCATTTGGCAAACTCCGACTCTGCAAAGTCTGAAAGCAGCTATTATTGGCTTCTGCCTGGACTGTGCTCAGCTTCTAGAAATTTAGTGTCTGATCTTTTATATTGAGATTAATAAATATTTGTTTAAGCAGACCAAGTATTGCCAGGCTTTTCCTACAAAACAGGAATTTGAACGTGGTGCAGGATTTTTCAGGTAGGCATGTGCTTGCTTAAATATGTCTAATTTAGCTCCACACATCTATCATTTATGCTTTTTTTCCCCCCTCAGTCACCCTCTGTTCTGCAGTGCTATGTGTAAAATATGTAACCAGACATATAGGCAGGGAATGTTATTAGACAATCATGTTAAGATTATGTGCAAAAGTGGGTGATTTAATGTGGAAGAGACCAAACAAAGTATCTCCTGTTGAGCACAGTGGGTGCATTTTCCTTAGTGAGGGCCATCCCTCTGGTATAGTTGGTATGTAAGAGTTTATATTGTTTATGTACAGCTTGGGCAAACCTGCTGAATCTGTCTCAAGATGCTTCTTTGAATTAAAATTCATCCTTCCCCTGATCTCTTGTCTGCAGGACCAGCTCTCTCAGAGCATGGTGACATGGATTCAGTGACACAAGTAGAAAGGACAGCTGAGGTGTTGTTGGACAGTCCCAAGTCCAGGAAAGCTTTTATTTTAGGAACACTGAAGAGCTCAGAAAGGCTGGAGTTTGTGGTCCGCATGCCTTGTTCTTTATGCTGCAGGGAGATTGTATTTTGGTCTTCAGTCGTCCTTATGTCTGATGTTAGGGGAGTCATATTTGGCTTTTCCCTTTTGTTTTCCTAGGTCAAATAAAACCCTAAATGAACAACAACTAGTCCCCAAAACATCAAGTTAATTAGTGGGAGGAACTTAATGTGTGTTGAAACCTCTCAATCCTTTCACGACAGTGGGAGAGAAGCAGAGCCCTCAGCACAGACATTCCCGCTCCTTTGGGCGGGAAGCAGAGCCCTCAGCGCAGACATTCCCGCTTCTCTGGGTGGGAAGCAGAGCCCTCAGCGCAGCATTCCCGCTGCTCTGGGTGGGAAGCAGAGCCCTCAGCACAGACATTCCCGCTTCTCTGGGTGGGAAGCGGAGCCCTCCGCGCAGCATTCCCGCCTCCCGGGCGGCGACCCAGA
>JANHGL010019639.1:35597-53781 GCA_024611195.1 Ceyx melanurus
CTTCTCTGGGTGGGAAGCAGAGCCCTCAGCACAGACATTCCCGCTCCTCCAGGAGGGCAGCAGAGCCCTCAGCACAGACATTCCCACTTCTCTGGGCAGGAAGCAGAGCCCTCAGCACAGACATTCCCGCTCCTTTGGGCAGAAAGCAGAGCCCTCAGCACAGACATTCCCGCTCCTCCAGGAGGGCAGCAGAGCCCTCAGCACAGACATTCCCGCTCCGAAAGAGACCTCAGCACAGACATTCCTGCTCCTCCAGGAGGGAAGCAGAGCCCTCAGCACAGACATTCCCGCTTCTCTGGGTGGGAAGCAGAGCCCTCAGCACAGACATTCCCGCTCCTCCAGGCGGGAAGCAGAGCCCTCAGCACAGCCATTCCCACTCCTCCATCTTCAGCAGTCTCTGGTGGAGAGGAGAAAAGAAGCACAGAGCTGCGGAGGGGGAATAAACTCCTCCTGTCTCTGCTTCTACAGCTCTCCCCCCTGGGCAGCCTGCTGTAATCTCCAGAAGAGGAGGCCTCATGTTTTGTGTGACCTAAACACGCTGCTAAAACCAACCATACACTCTCTGATTGGTTTTTTGGACAAGCTTTCTCCGTATATTGCAGAAAACCAAAGGAAGAATTTCACTTTTCTAGATCTCCTGCCAGTTTTCTTCTTCCTGAGGTGCCACCTTCGAGGCAGATTTCCAGGGAGGGCGTTTGAGGCCCCAGCCGCCGTGAGTCAGCGAAGCTTCCACGGGTTACAAGTTTGGACAGAACCTGCTGTTCAGACACTGCAGGGCCTTGATGATGTAAAACTGGCTTCTTCCATCTGTCCCTCCAGATAACCTGGTGGTTCAGCCTGACCCACAGGCATCTCCTCCATTTTCATATCTTCTCAGTGAGGATTGTGTCTCTGCAGAGCAGGATTGACATCTGGATAGTAGGACAGATGTTAGTTTTTCTTTCCTTTTCAAATGTTACTTCAAAGAATGGGAAAAAATAATGTTCTTGCCTCTACTTCTGAGCTGAAAATACTGATTGCCTCTTGGGGTTTCTGTTTGGTGTTATTGGGTGTGTTTTCATTGGGTTGCTGTGTGTTTTGGTGGTGTTTTATTTGTTTTTTGTGTGTGTGGGTTGCTTTTTTTCCCCCTCCTTAAATGCAATAGAATAGTTAATCTTGTGGTTAGCAATGCTCCTGGCATTATTTGAGACAATTTGATCAAATGCATGTTTGGACTAGGCCAGAGAAGTGTTTTGTAGAGCAGAACAGCTGTTACCTGCCCTGCCTTCGCTGCAGATGGGAGATTGATGTGCTTTGTTGGGCCAGCACAGCTCCCAGTGGCAATGTCCTTTAAACTACTTTCCATAGAATGTGATTTAAAATATGCATAACTAATAAAAGAGCTCTTGGAACAGGGTATGGATTTAAAAGCCTGTAATAATGTATGTTTCTGGTTGGTACACAAGGCACCTGGCTTGTTTATCAGGGCTCCTCGTTGCCAGCTGCTCCCAGTAAGTCATCCCTGCAGCAGTGGGTAGAGTGGTGCAAGAGTGGGCAGGAATCTATGGGAGAGGTGGAAAAGGTTTTAAATTCTGTCTTTTGGGTCCTGATTTCTTATGATAACACTGGTTGCAAAAGGAGGCTGCTCTCATCCCCTGGTGTGATTACAGAGGACTGGGCTGTGTGCAAATATTTTTATAATTTTCTGTGTGATTCTAAACTTCTCTTAACTCATGTGTTGCTAAAAGAGAATCCATCTGTTGCCATGAGGAGAAACTCCGTGGACTATTAATGAATTACCTGACTTCTCTCTGGTACAAATAAAGGATTAGGACCCCCCTTTTTTCCCATTTTCTGGTGTCACAACCCCAACTGGATCTAGATTTCTGTAAAAATCCCTTGGCAATAGAAACACTCGTGTGTTGCAACAAGTACAGCTGCTCTTAGACTTCCATGACTTGGGACTGTGTCTTGGAGGCCAACACTTGGCATTTTCACTGCTTTAACTGGGAGCAGCTAAGCCTGGTATGGAATCCCAGGGTTATGTTGGTCATTGCTTGGCTGCCTGGCTGACCAGCCAGCCCACTCCTAATTCCACTCCCCAAACTGGAAAATACTTATCTGTTGAGAAAGCAATATTTGTGGCCACAATCTCACACCCCCAGCTTTGACACTTGGCTGGGGCAGCCACCAGAGCAGCTCTAGTGCTTGAGGTGACAGTCAGTGCCCCAGGCAGGGCTGCTCTGCAGTTGATGGTAAGAATTAAAAGGGTAGGTGACACTCAGAGGCTGGATGCAGGGCTCTGGACTGAGGTGGGTGATGGAAAGAGCAGAAGTGATGCCTCAGAGAGTTTTGTGTGCTGAAGCTGTGGACCTGTTCACAAAGGTTTATTTCTCAGTGTGTCTTGTGAATTGAAAAAAGAGAAAAGAGAAAAAAGGTTATTTTTATTGTAATCAGGATGTTGTCATGGTCTTCCCAAGGCAGAGCTGTGATTCCTTTTGCTTTCAGAAGTTTGGGCTCTCACTGGTGAGGCTGGAGCTGAGGAAGGAGTGTGTGTGTGTTTGAGAGCTGGAGTTGATTTATACTCTTCAGTATTTCAAACTTTCAAGTTTGGAAATACTGACCCTTAGTGCTGAGCCCTCTTGGCTGGTTGTTCCTGAGTTAATGGAGAGAATAAATTGTCAAAGCAAATTGAAAAGAAGACCAGGAGCATTCACATTAGCCAGACACAGTACTTCTTTCTCTGCTTTCCTTTCCCATGGCAGAGCTGGGTTTGTAGTAATTGGCACCAAGTTTCTATTGTATGCCTTTTAATTTTTAAGCAATTTATTTTCACCACAAGTCTCTCTTTTGGAGCAGCTTGTGTGGCAGGGTGGGAGATGTTCTGTGGCAAGGTATGAGCTGTCATTCCTTTCCACACGCTGTGAGGTATGGAAACAGAATTACTGGTGTTCACCTAGGAGGAGGTGGAAGCACAGGCCAGCCTGGAATGCTGGGGCAGGCTGGGGTGGCAGCACCAGCACTCAGTGCTCCTCTGCAGCCCTGGGGAACGGGGTGGTGGCCCAAGCTGGCTGCCTCAGAATGCCAAGGTGAGTGGTAGAGAGCAGCTGGTCAATACTTAGACACTTAGATTCAGTGGCATCACTTTTGTAATGCATATTTTGGGTGAGTTTGGGTCCATTTTCTCTTTGCAGAGATGCTGGGCAGGGAGTTGAAGGATGTGCAGGATTCCCTCGTTAGTGTTGAAACCCAACCTAGCCAAACACAAAAGCACCTCCTCCCTTTAAAAATCAGCACACACAGGGTTTTTCACATACAAACAGTTGGTAACTTTAATGCTGAGAAACCTCAGCCTGAAAGGAAACCTTTTTATAGTTTCCATGTGAGGGAATATAAATAGATCTGTGGATTGAAGGGCTCTTTCATCCCCTGGCTGGAGTGGCCGGGACATCAGCTGCTTGTGCTGTGGAGCTGGTGGGCTCACAGATTCCCTGGGAACTGGGGAAGCCAATGAATGGAAAATTAGGTAGTGCTTTTAAGTACAATGCAGTATATACATTTTCAGACTCCTATTCCCTTCCTCCTCACACCTATTAATTTTTTTTTCTTAATTAAATTAAACAAGTCTCACACTTTAAGCAAAATCATCACCATTCTCCTTTTTGTTTTGTCTTTTTTCTTTTTTTTTTTTTTGTATGGAAACTGTGACTCATATTTTAATCCCTGTTATTGAGCATCATTAAAATGAAGATTGTTCCACAGCACTGTGTTTTTGATTTAAGAACTCTTCATACTGTGAGTGCTCTCTCCATTGAAGAATGCCATATAATAAGTTGATGAAAGTGGAAGTTTTTATAAGACACATTAATCATAACTTTTTTAATGCCAATTAAAATATTTGGTGATTTACATTTTTCTTTGCTTTTACACACAGACACATGTTATTTGACAATATAAGAAGCACATTCAGCTCCTGATTTAGCTAGAGAGAGAGATGAGAACAAGAAATGATATGCCTGAAAAATAGGATTGTCTTTCAAAGTGCTTAGTACTCACTGCAGATGTGACAAGATGAGGAAAATGCATTTCTGAAAGACCACAGGGAACTTGCTTATTCCCTCTACATGGTGCTTTCTGCTTAAAAGGGACAGAGGAGCAGCATCAGCCCTCTGTGAAATGTGTTCAGTGGCCGTGGCTCATGGGGACACAGGAGGAAGAGCTGTGGCCTTGGCCCCTGGAGCCCTTGGCCAGGAGCCTGTGCCCCTGCCCTGGCTTTGGGCAGCTTTGTGCCTTCAGGCTCAGGAGCCCCTGGTTTTGCTGGGGGAGGAGGGTGGTGTGTGTGCAGTGTTAGCACCTGCATGCTGTTCTGGGGAATTCCTGGAGTTTCTTCTAGGACACACAAACCCTGAGTGCCTCCACGTTCCTTCCTGGCCCTGTCACTTGCTGACCTGTCCAGCAGTAGCCCTAAATTTGTAAATACAGGTTGTATGAACAAAACAAAACAAAACAAAAAAAAAAAAAAAAAAAAAAAGAAGGGAAAAGAATGTCCAGAGAGCAGATGCAGCATCCCATGTGCTTAGTGACTGCTTCATTTAAAGAGGTTTTTTTTGTTATCCTGAAAATACTGAGCTGCCTCAGAGTGACAGCAACTGCTTCAGGAGCTGCACGCTCCCAATTCCATCATGGTACTGGGAAATGAAGGCAGACCATAAAACACACAGCAGCATAAATCCTTCAACTTAGTAATTAAAAATACTGAGCGATTTCCCCCTTCCCCCCTTTTCATGTCCTACCAATTCATCTGCAGCAAGGTTAAGGCAGAGAATCTATATTTCTTCTAGAACAGTCTGTGCAGCAGCACTCCTTGAGTGGCCGTGGCTATAAACTCATAAAGGGTAGAGGTTTCATTAGAAACCATCTGCTTTGAAAGGGAACTGGGCGGGAGGTAGGAAACAATGCTGAGTGGGATGGCTAAATTGCTCAGGATGTTGTAAATAGGGCTGCTGCCTTTTGATCTCCCAAAGGGTCGGGGAGATGCCAAAGGATGTCGGAGGCAAGTGGCAAGAAATCACCCACCTTCCATCCTGTTTTCCACTGCCATTACTTGGCTTAGGGCTGGGGTTATTAAGGAGGTGTAAGGAAGGAGCTCAGACAAGGCTTCCCTTTAGGGTCTCCGTTAGAGGATTGGGAAGTGTGTTTGTTTCTGGTCTGCTCAGATGTTTTATGGCAGCCCCTTGTTCCTGTCTGGGCTGGCTGCTGGAGCTCAGTAGGTGGAACATCAGCCTCTTGCTGAGGAAGGAAGGATGAGATGAAAGCTTGTACCTAACTGGAGAGCCTGGATGAAAAGTTAATGCTGGGAGATTGCCCGTGCATTGTGCAGAGAGGAAAATTGTCTGAAGACCTTGTGCAGCTGAAATAGGGAGCATTGTGTTTGCATGTATATGTCTAGACATAAATAACAAAAGGTAACACATGCCTATGGGTGGGATCTCTTCAGATTTTTTAATGTTAATTTTAATGTTTAATTAATGTTAATTAATTTTATTTAAATAAAAATGGAGGCATTATTTCAGGGAGATAAATTAGACTGAAGCTTGAGATTCATCTCTAGCTTTTGGTGAAGAGCCATGGAGGTGAACAAAGAGCAGCCTGTCTCAGGGGCAGGGAGGCAGAAGTGGCTTTTTAATGCCACCCTGCACAGAACCTGCAACTCTCCCTCTCCTGTGGGCAAATCCTTGCTTCTCCAGCCTGCTGTCCCTCCAGGAGGGAAAGCTTTGGTTTACACCACTGGGAAATGGAAGGACTTGCAGGCTCTGCTGACTTTCCACTGAAGCAGCAGCAGGGTTTGCTTACACCTGGGGCAAGAGGCTTCTCCAAATGCTCCCCTGCCACTGGGCACACACCTTCACTTCTTCGGTCTTGGTGCATCTCTCCCTAAGTGGCACAGCCCAAGCATCAGTGGGCAGATAATTCTTTTTGCAGCAGCATTTGGATGAGGGTTTATATACAAGAAAATTTCTGAGTTATTTAGACAACTGGATGTGGGGGAATTAGTTTATGAAAAATAATTGCTTCCTGTTGAGATAATCTCATGTCTTTAGAGCAAATGGAGTCAACTGGTCTCTTAAACATTCCTGGTTATTTACAGAAGCAATCTTTTCAAATCTCAGAGAGCTTCTAAACTAGAAAACCTGATGCTAATCTGCTCTCAATGCCAATGAAGTTGGGGACAGAAAAGACTTTCAAGCATTTATTAGAAAGATACATAGTGGCTGTGAGTATCATGTTCTGATAATCATGGGTTTTTGTGAGCTACTGTATTTTAAGTCGTCTGGGGTCGATTATGGTGCGGTTCATAAACAAGATGAAACTATGTGGCTAATAGCATGAAATGTTTCCTACTTTGATCTAATCAGAAGCCTGTCTTGAGCTGCTGGTTTAGATCTTCATCAGAGGAGAGGAGGATGTCGGAAACAAGTCCTTTAAGTGTTTCTCTCTTGGCAATTAGCCACAGGAGCTCCATTATTACTTTTTGCCTGGATCAAATGAGGTCAATGGCATCAGCTTCCTGCACGAGGGCGTTCTCAGAAGCAGCAGCAGGCAGGAATTGCCAACATCTCCATCCTGACAAGGGGCATGGGATGCAGCCTAGAACCTCGGAGGGAGGAGGAGGAAAAGCAGACAAATGACTTCAGGGCCTCTGAGGGGAGCAGCAGTTTGACCATACTGCTCTGCATTAAGAGAAATCCTGAGAGCCTTCAGAAGGGTGTGGTGGCCATGGTAAAAGAGTGAGACTTGGCCTAAGTGGCAGGTCTGTCCATTTTAAATGCTGAAAGTACCAAATCTCTGAAATTCAGCTTAATATTTACTCCATCATTTTTAAGCAGAAGAAAATGGCTTCAGTGAGGATTAAAAAAATGAATATGTTAAAAGCAATGCCTGCACATGTGCTTGCAAATATAGAAAGCTTTTTTTGATGAACTTGACAAATCCAAAGGAATTATTTAAGGCTGTAATCTTTAATTGTCAGTTGGGGTGTAGAGTATTCCCTTGACGTGTCCTTGGGAAGTTCCCTTAGCAGCAGCCTGTGTCCTGAGGAGGGATCCTGGGCAGATGAATGTGCTGAATGTCCATGTTTGTTATCCATTGACTGGCAGCTCTCCAGGATAAACAGTACAAATGAGAAAATTGTATATTTGATAATGATCTATTGATGTGGCAGCTTTAACCCCCATGACCTGTCATGCAGTTTCTGCTGTGCAGTGTAATTAAGTTGCCTCATCAAGTGAGGAAATGGTGCTGTCAAAAAATAGCTTTTTAAAAATCATATTCAAAGATGGAAGTACTTTATGTGATAGTAAACAGTGAATTTCATTAGTGTTGCTACAAAGAGTTGGGTTTGTTGAGATTATTTCTGTAGAAAATCCTGATAGAACTCGAGTGAGTCCATCTGTCACATCCTCCTTCCCCCCTCCCTGGTGTTTGAGTACATTTAATGACAGAAGTCATTTGAGGTGCTTATTTCCCTTTAACCCACGTGCCCACAGTTTAATTTGCCTTTGTTCCTTCCCTTCCAAAAGAGAGACTTGCCCCACTGTAGTGGCTTGGGACAGGATCCTGGAGTTTCTTTCTCACACGAATAATGTGCCCTGGGATGCAGGAGAGGGGAGCAAGAAAGCCAGAGTGTGGCCAGGGCTGAGCTAAGAGAGACCCCCAGACCTGGCACCCACCCACTAACGAGGTATTTCTGGGCAGAGTTGAAGACAGAAGCAAAATCAGTCTCTGGAAATCCAGTTGCAGGGATTGGTGTGATTATTTGTGGAGGTTTTCAGAAGGCTTTGGAGTCCCACGACCTGTGGGAGAAAATGGGGTTTCATTTTGCAGTTGCTGTTCCTGGCTCTCGTGGATATAGAGGGAAGTTGGAAAAATGTCAACTGTGTAATGAATCAAAAGGTGAAAAAACACAACAAAAAAAACCCTGCAGGAGCAGAGCCCAGAATCTTTTCAATCTTTATGAAATCTGAAGATGCAGTATTAGTTTGGGAACCTTTGGTGTAATTAAGGAATCCTTTGAGCTGATGGAACTGGTGTAATAAAACAGCATCGAAAAATGAAAGGCAGAGAAATCCCCCAGAAAAGAGAAATGTACAATAAAATCTCAGTGAGGCAATAAAATGGCTTCAGCCTTTCAGTGTACTGATGCTGGTGGCTAAAGATAATCTCACACTTGTTGCTGAAGAGTGTGGTTTTCTGATGAGCTGATTTTAAGAAATGAGGATATGAAATACTTAGAGGATATTGTCTTCTGTCTGTGAAAGGAAAGATACCATCTCTCTCTTACAGGCTGGTTGAAATTGTAATTAAACTCGAGCCAAAAAGCACTGCTGACTAGACAAAAGCAAATGCCTTTAGAGATGGAGGAGGGCGAGGGATTTCTGGGTGAGGAAGGAACATTATTTAATATGTTTATGTCAGGTCCACAGTCAAAACATTTCCGTGCTGAAATCTTGTTAGGAAGAGCCTTGTTCCAGTCGGGCTGTGCTGTTGTCAGGGATGTAGGATGCAGAAGGCAGGGAAGGAACATGCTCAATACGGGCAGGCAGACACTGCTGAGGGGAGGAAGAAGAAGAATTGCCTCCCCTCCTGTGGCGCTTTATTTTCCCCCTGCTCCCGCAGTTCCCTGCCGCGGCAGATGGACAAGCAACGGCTCTTTAATTTCTGCTTTGGTGATTCCTCCTCCCCACCCCTGGCTCGCTGTCATGCGTGGCTCCGAGCTCTGCTTTCTCCTCTCCCGGCTGCTGGCAGGGGCTGACTGCTGCAGGGGGGACCCTGCGGGGCTGGGCTGCTGGCCGTGGCCAGGCAGAGGGAGGAGGAGGAGGGAGCGTGGGAGCTGCGAGAGCCTCCTCGGCTCCGCAGATGGGCGGCAGAGGCTGGGAGACAGCCCGCCCTGCTGCGAGGAGCGGGGCTGAAGCCTGATGGCGATGATGTGTTGAAATTCACTCCGTGATGATGATGCTGCTGCGTTCTTGGCAGCCTCACCGTAAACCACAGTGTGTTTTTTTGGTGTGTACGTGGCTTTTTTTTTAACTTCTCTCTTTTTTTTTTTTTTTTTTCTCGTGCGGGTAAGCAGATTAGTTAATGCCTGCCTTTCACGAGCAGAGGCTTTCATCCTTAATGCTGAGGTTAAACTGCACTCAAGCTGGCTCTAGCCTGGGAAGGTCACGCTACCATTTTGATTCCCCTCCCCGTGTTCGAGGCTGGTGCAGGAGGGTGATGCAGCCTGGGTGCAGAGGCTGAGCCTGACCCCGCTCCCTCTGCTCTGCTCCAGGAATGCTCTTCTACTCTAAGCAGCCTTTCAGAAGAAGGATTGGGGATTTTTTTTTCTCCTCAAAACCACCCCCCAGCCCCTTAGGTGCAGCAGTTGAGAAGTAGGACATGCATTTCCCTCCCACTGAACAGACAATGTCGCTTGACTTCAGCAGGCAGCCAACTCCTGCCTGGCGTGCCCAGTCAAATGGCTTGTCCTGAAATAGCCTCATCCTCCAAGGTCCTGTGCCCAGGAGGACACTGCTGCCTTCAGCCTCTCTCTCCAGCGTGGCAATATGCTGATCCCAGACCCTTCCCTCTTCCCTACCCAGCATCCCTGCTGCCTCACCCCACTGCCTGCCCCAGCAGCCACCATCTGCTCCCAAAACCCAACTTAGAGTAGTGCGTTGTTTTAATTATTCTCTACTTGTGTGGTCAGGAGGTTATTTGGTCTGGTGAGCTCTGCTTTGGGCCCTTTCTCTCATTAATACCACCTTGTGCACATCCTGTGCCGGGACAGCAATGGTTAAGTTCTCCACGTGTGTGGCCGGCTCTTGATACGACACAGTGGCCGTTATTCACAATTACAAGAGGAAGCTGGTTGATGTGGATTATCCTGTATTTTACCCCAGTGATGGTAATTACCTACCTAAATTTCCACTTAATTGTAGGACTGAAGTCTCCTTAAAAATATACACGTACAAATTCCATTATCCAGAAGTAAATTTGGGTCATTTCAGTGTATAAAGAGTATTTATTAAAGGGCCTCTTTGCTAGTTTGGAGGAGTCGTGTGGCTGCAAAACCCCACAGGTTTAAGAAGAGCTTCAAGACTTGAGTAAGGGAGCAAAAGCTACAAATAATTTGTCAGTTTGTGGGACGAGGGATCATTTTTCACTTGAACAGACAAAGCAAATGCTTGTGAAGTGAAACAGTGAAGCTGAAAATGCCTCTGCAAGACATTCTGCATCACTTTAAGGCTTTTTTTTATGGGTCTCTTCCTGGAGACAGTGATGAAGGTGCCACATCAGACAGTGGCAGGAGGCAAACTCCTGCCTCTCCAAATCGAAACAGCTCAGTGGCAGCTTCAGAAGTAGCTGGTCAGGTAATGATCAGTAGGTACTTTACTGCAGGGGCAGAAACTGGGGTTTGGTTCAGGCTGGTCTTGGTTTCAGACAAACCAGCCCAAGGGGCTGTAGCTGGAGGAGCACAGAGTGGTAACGACAACCCCTGGGTGCTGAGTTGGGCTGGGATTTGCCAAGCTGGCTCTGCCTCAAGCCACCTCCGTGTCGCTCTGGAGCTGCGTCAGAAGCAAAACCCTCCCCTGGACCTTCTGGGGGATGAAGGGAGGACTTGTTGCACCTTGAGAGTGAGAACAGCCACTCAGACTGGGGCAGGATTAAGCTGACACGGCTCCAAGTCACCGCAGGGCTGTGGAGTGTCAGTGTTTTAATGGTGTGTTCAGCCAAGGCCCTTTCAAAAGGAATAAATCCTCTGGATGTGGCTGGGAGAGCCGGGGATGGTCAAATTGCAATTTGAAACGGTCGAGATTTCTTTTATCTCTCAGCAAGCTAAAGAGCTCAAATTCCTAGGGCTGCTTTAATGAAGAGACCTTAAATTTTTATATTTATTCCTATTTTTTATTTAAGAGCAGAGCTGCTCTCAAGTACGTTGGTTGCATGCTCTAAATTATTAAGAAATACAGAGGAGGGGGTGAAGGGAGAGTGAAAAGGCGGCAAAAATCTTTGCATGGATAAGAGCAAACTCTGTCACCTGGATGTGATAGAGTCCTTGGACCTGCCCTGGGCCACGTAGCACCCAAACCTGCTTTGGGAGGCAGCTCCAAAACATGTTCTCCAAGCCTGCGTTTCAGGAGGGAAAAAAAGCCCAACCAAACACCCAACAAAAAGTGTTTGTGGTTTCCCAGTTCCCTCACCCCGCCTCCTCAGAGCCCTGTGATGAGAACCAGGCTGCAGTGAATTCATCTCGCTGGCCACGTGTTCCCCACCACCTCCCCACAGCCAGGGCAGGGCTGGGCACAGGGGGGGTCCCGTGGGGAGGTGCAGGTGCCAAGGGGGGATCCTGTGGGATGAGCAGGAGCTGCTGTTTCCCCACAGGAGAATTCAAGTGTGGTTTGAGTGAAAAAGGGGTCTGGAGTTACTGTGAGTCATGTGTGTGCTCATGTTAAGGGTTTATCTGGGAGGTTTGTTTATTTATTTTACTTTTTTTCACTGTTTGCAAGGAGGTTTTTTAGTTTGGTTTGTTGCTGGTGGTTTTGTTTTGGATTGGGGTTTTTTTGGCCTGTTTTTGTTGATGCTGTTGGATATGTTTTTTCATCTTGAATGAGTGCTTCCAGTTCTGAAATTCCTCCCTGAATTCAGCAGGATCTATCTCCAGGCATTTCCCTTCAGCCTGTGTTATAATTGACCATTCTTTCTCCCATTTTCTGCTGCCAGTTTCGTTTTCAACTTTTCATATTTTTTTTCTCTGTGAAGGGCTCCAAAACGTGTAAGTTACTTAGAAGAAGCAGAGGCCAGGTTTAAAGTACCAGGATGTCTCAGCTTGATACAGCACTTTTCAGAGGACTGTTACAACGTGTTAATGTCTTTGTGTGCAGGCTCCAGCTCGCTGACTTTACTAGCTGGTGTAAGTGCTGGCTGAAAGGAAAACCACTTGGAAAGAATACATTTGAGCACTGCAGAAATGTCCTTAGCTACGGTGCTAGATGAAATATTAAATGTTCAATGGGAAAATGGTGTGTCCTTAGTAAGTACCTCTTAAAAAATTAATATATTTGGTATATGTAACAGTATAAACCCACCATGTAATTTTGTGAGAAGGTGGCAGATGTTTTCACTTTAGAAGTATTTTAAAAGAAAATGATGAAATCAGCAAGAATTATCTCATATTATTACACTGGAAGACATTTATTTTTTCTTGTAATATTGCTGGTTTCTTCACACCTATCTTCCCAGGTGGACCAAAAATATTTTTCCACCCTTTCAGCAGTTCACTGCTGGCCCCACTAGTGCAGATCACAGCAGCTGGTCTGCAAGTAGAGCCTCTAAAAAGGAGATAAAAGAAAACTTCTCAAAAGTAAACATTTTGCTTTTCTTAAACATTATTTTTGAGGACAAACTTGCCCTGAACAACCTCTGAAAATTTCTACTCTAGCTTAATATGTGACAATTTGGGCATTTAGACAAATTAATTAATGATTGTGAATTCTTTTTAAATTAGGAAATATTTATTCTTCATTCTTTGATACCCAAGGGTGGAGCACATTGTTGCTCCATGCACTGTGATCTGAAATCTTGAACGATGTGCTTGACGTGGACCAGAGCCCTGAAAAATAGGAGTTTTACAAGGGGAATATTGGCACAACACAAACTTTATTAATACTTGTGGTCAATCTGCTGTAATGTTTAAAATCCCGAGTTTCCATGTTACTTTGTAAATACAGCTTTGCTTCGTTTGCTCAAAGATTGACCCCAGGTGACTTTGGGATTTGTGCAGACTTCTCCTTTTACTCTTTTTTTTCCCTTTAAGGAAAACATGAGGGTCTTAAGATTTCAGATGAGGAATACTGGCTTTGCCTGTGTCATTCCACTTGCCTAAAGAGAATTTGGATATAGTAAAAGCAGCCCTAAAAGAGTTTTTTGTTTTGTTGGAACCTCTTCAGTAAGTGGAGGGTTTGCAAATCAGTCTTGGCAGGAGACTAGACACTAAAACACCTGACACTTCAGTTCATCTCTGTTGAGAAAACATTCCATCTTGGGAAGGTAAAAGGTTTAAGATGCTGTGTGCTGGTTCTAGACACCGGCTGGGAGGAGGTTTGGCTGCAGCAGGCTCCCCTGAAAGGCTGCCCGAGCTCCTCCCTGGCAGCTCCTGCATCACAGGCTGCAGAGGCCAATTTGCTGGAGAGGGAGAGTTAACGAGGCCTCATTCCCAGGGCAGCTGATGTGATGTCGTTTGCTCTTTATTGGGCACCAGTGAATGAAAACGCCTGAATTTCTCTGTGTTACAAGTACACAGGGAGATGGAATTCTCAGTGATATCACAGTCCATGGCACACTGCTTGGGATCCCGTTGCCTTTGCTCTCCCTGCTTTCTGTTCTCCTGGAGGATGTCTTCGGTGTAAGGTCAAGCCCACATCTTATCTTTAAGTCCTCCTTCCCTCCAGGATATCATCAGGCATTCAATTTACAAATCCTCTAAATCTTTGGAGGTGTTTTCCTGTGAGTGTTTAAAAAGTTGACGTCATCTCTGTGCAAGAGGCTTCTGCTAAGTGGGCACACCTTGGATTTGATTAAACCCCTGCTTCTTGCTTGAAGGACAGCTTGGCTCGCTTCACAAATCCACTGGGATCCCCTCGTGGAGCTGCAACAGGCAACTGTTTGGGTTTTTTTTTCCTCCTTCCTAGTCCGTGGTGTGGGAGAAAGGGAATTGCTGTGTACGTGCTGGAGAGAGCAAGTCATGCAAGAGCTGCCTCCAGCTGATGGCAATTCACTCTGGCAGAGCATTTGGTCCAGTCCCCTGTTAGACACCTCTTCAGTGTGTCCTAGCTCCTGCTTGTTTTCATTTTGCCTTCTTAGCCAAACACTTGATGTCTGCTAATCCTTAGCATAGAGACCCAGGTGACTGTTGGGGTTTCCAGCCTTGAATCAGTTCACATGCTGGTATATTCCCTCTGCCTGTGAATGATGTGGCTGCTTTCTGCTGTCCCTCTCTTCACTGCTGCTGCAGGGGCTGCCAGTGTGGCTTCTCCTCCCAGCTTTCTTGTGGAGATGAAACAGACTCCAATTGCATTGCCACATCTCGTCAGGATACTGGTTTTTGTGTTGGAGGTCTGTCACCTGTGGGTGACTGTCTCAGATCACAGCCTCCTCCACATGTCCTCAGGGTCCTTCTTCAGTTGCCCATCTTACACTCTTTGCAGAGTTGTATCATAGGGGCTCACTGGTAATATATCATATTTAGAATGTTATACAGATCCTGTGTGTAAAGATATTAAAAACATACAAATGCATAAAAATACCTGTAGCTGAATGACATTTTTATTAAACCAAACCCTGGAAAATGCTTACGTAGCTACTCTTATTTTGTGGTGGTGCTGCACTAGCTCTCATTCCTTCCTTCCATCTGGTGGTAGTGGCTGTTGCTGCTGCTCTCACATCTCTACCCTGCCCTACTGTGAATCTCTTCTTACTCAGCAGCCCAGAGTGATGGGGTTTGCACCTTGGAAATGTGCAGTGGTTGATAGATTAAGGATCTGAAATAACGTTTGTTTCATGCTTTCCATTTGGTTTGTGTAACTGGCAGAGTTACCTGTGGTGAAGCCCCTCTTTGGCAGTTAGGGAGTGAAAGAGCTGAAAAGTTAGTTCCCTACAGTTAGGTGGTTGTGCAACCCCCATCCAGGATCCAAAACATCTGCCCTTTGACATGGTGTCCCCTCAGGATGGGTCAGACATGGGCTGCCCACCCCGTGACCCAGCTCTGGGGTCTCCCATGTGCCCCTTTCCCTGTGTGGGTTACGGAAGCTGAGGTCTTGAGAAAAACAAGTGTCACCTTTCTGCCAGTTTGGCTGTGGGGAGTTGACCTAGAAAACATCTGGCTGCTGCTGGAGATAAAATGAGTAGAGGCAGCACAAAGGTGGGAGTTCCGTGCTGGTCGGTGCCCGGGCGGGGAGACCAAAGGGAGAAAGTGTGAGGATGATGATGATGGAGGATTTGGGATGTGATTTCCCAGTGGATGTGAGGCAGCCTGAGATCTGTTTCTCCTCGCTGGCAACTTGTCCCTCCTTCCTGGTTTATAGTCTGCATTTGGCTGCAGAGAAATGCAGGCAGAAGTCAGCGTAGAGCAGGAGTGCCCCTGTCAGCACCAGGCTGGTTTTAGATCAGCTTAAGCAAAGCATGAAATCATACCTGGAAGTTCTATCACTGGAAGCTTTTCCTTCCAAAGGGCTTTGTGTAAATGAGTGAATGAATGGGAAAAAAAGAGCTAAAAGCAACAATGGAAAACAAGTGGAGTTGAAACGTGTTTATTTCTGGAGAGCTGTTGTGTGTTTTGTTTTGTTCATCTAGGCTAGTTTGAATTGACAGAAGGGAGCTGGTAAAAGCTGAGAACACTCCACTTTAGCTGTGCCATGGGAGAGCCACTTCTAGAGCTCAGATTCTGGGGGAATAAAAAGAACAAGCCACCCAGAAAGAGTGGCTTGAGCATGGCAGTGGGCTGTGTGCTGCTCTGTTAAATACACAGACCTTTTTGCTTAGTATCTTGCTTCACTCTAGTCAAATATTTCTCTTAAGTGACATGAACACTGGTTTAAATGTTTGTTATCTTTTGAAACACATAGGGAAGGGGTAATAGTTTCACTTGGAGGCAGTGTATAAAAACAAAACACCACAACATTGTGGAAGTTACACTAATGTACAGTACTGGAATCAGCTGGGAAAACATTGGAAGTAGAAAAGGACAGCAACAATCCTCTGCCTATACTCCTGGTAAGAGTGAGCATAGGTAGAAGATGGTGTCTGGGTTTGTGTCTCCCCAGCCCACCCATTCCACTGGGAAAATGGCTTGGAAAGCAGAATCCTCCCTGTGGCAATGCCACGCCGAGGCAGCAGAGGATGCTGGGCACCCTGCTTGCAGATGTGGACCTGGGGGTCTCCTTGGGGTCGAGCCCAGAGGGTGAGGAGATGGGAAATCTCCAGTGTGCCTTCAGGGCTTGTTGGGTGAAGCCTCAGGCTCAGCACTGAGGATGGAAGGAGGGGTGAAGTGGAGGCCAGTGTAGTTGTGAGAGCATGTGCTCCCCATGCCCCTGCAGCACACAACTGCTGTTAGCAGGCAGTCCCTTTTGACACTAGATGAGGTTTCAGAGATGAATTTTTCCCTTTAGTCTTCATTACTTGAGCCCTTGTAAAACAGAGAGACAAACAACACAGAAATGTGCTGCGTCCTGACGCCTCTTAAATGTATCCAGGAGTATTGGGGAATTGAGATGTGCTCAGTGAAAGGACCTCAGTGGGCTCATGTTAACATGACACAAAGAACAAAGCTGGTGTGCTGGGGAAGGGCCTGCAGGATGGTTTATTTGTATTCACATTGCAGCCAGGTGAGGGTTTTATACTCAATAAGATGAGGGTTGTGTTATCTACAGGTCCAAGCTGCAGAGTGGAGCAGCTAAGGAGTTTTTTTTTACATCTGACCTGCAAGCTGGTGACAGATCTCTCAGTTTTACATTTCATCGACAGCATTGCTGGCAGACAAAGAAGAGGTTTGGTTTTGGATTATTTTCTCTCCTGGGCTTGTAAATTACATTTCATCCAGGTCTTTCAATGATGGCATTTTGGAGTTCAACTTTACGCCGTGTCGTTTGTTTGTCCTTCCAGTATTGAGCAGATGTTCCCAAGAGTTAACGTCGCTTCTCAGTTATCTTTGACAGAAGCAGAGTCTGCTCAACATCAGAGGCTTTAGACTAATGCACATTGATCTTGGCAGGGAGAACACAGGCTCCTTGAGCTCGCTAGGCAGCACAGGCCTGCAAATTGTTGTATTAACAAGCCAATTAATTAATAAGCAGGAAATGGATGTAACCCCCGAGGCAGTGTGTACTGATACTGTATTCTTAGGTTGTAAAAAATAGATGTTGCTTTAATAGATAATGTGAAGTGCCCTTCTTGCTGTTAAAGTCCAAGTGAGGAAAAGCTTTTCACCTTTCTTTTCAGAGCAGGCTCCTTCTGCCAGTTGTCACTACCAACAACTGCTCTCCCTGTGCTTTCCTCCTCTCCCCGTTTGCATGTTTTTCCAAGGAAGCAGCGGAAGAGATAAGACCATTTACCTGCTAAGTGGAGTGGTGTAATGGGCTGTTTCACTGCAGCTTAACTACCTGCTGCTGTTTAATAGGCTTTTGTGGGTTTAATTCTGGTGCAGAGGTGTCCAGGTGTGCTGGGAGCAGTGGGCCACCCTTTGGGAATCCCTCCAGTGCCACAACTGGGACAAGGAGAGGGGTTTCCCATCTGGCTGGAGGCACAGAGATACTTGGATGGGAGAGAGAGCGAAGCCTGGGGTTGTGTGCTTTTCTGTTTCTCATCCGTGTCTTTGTAATCCCAGGAATGTGTTGGTGTGATCTAATCTTCTTTGCATTCAGTGCCTCACAGCTCCTTTGCATAACGGTTTTTTGATGGGCACTGTGCATTTGTAAGAAGTAAAACTCACATCTTGATATACTTGGAATTAAGAATTTTTCTCTGTAAATGGCTCATATCCCTCCAGAAAATCTGACCCTCGGTGGTAAGCAAGTAAATACAAATCTCAGGTGCTTGAGAAATAAATCCCCTGAGTTTATAAACTGGGGTCTTTTCTACAGTCTGGGTAACTTGGTTATTTAAAGTTGTGCTGTCACCCTTCAAACCACCGGGTGTTTTATAGACCTGTCCATGGGAAATTAACTTGTGTTGCAGTTGGTTGAGTTAGGATTTCAATTGACTACCCCAGAATTTTGTACTCTCAATTTAGTAAGTTACTCTTCTAAGGAATAATTCATATATATATATGGCAAGAAAGAGTGAGGATCAGTGATTGCTTTGTGTGTTTTGTTACTGTTTTCCCCAGGAAGGTTCAGTGTGAAATCCCACACTCTTGGCACATGCAGCTCTCTGGGCTGACTCTGCCTTCAAAGTGCTCCAGAAATGCCATGTTCAAAAAGCCTTTTTCTTTTCTCCATCAGGAGGATATTGCTTGCTCTGCTTCCTCCCCTTCTCCAGGCTGCTAAATCACAAACTGGAAATCAAAGGCAGGTTTTGATGCGAGGAAGCGCCCAGCGGCGAGCGAGGGGCTGTGGTGGCAACCCCAGGCTGGGTGGTTGGCATCCACCTGCCTTCCATCCCCTACCCCCACTGA
>JANHGL010019639.1:53881-82284 GCA_024611195.1 Ceyx melanurus
GGGAGGGAGGGGGGTTAAAAGAGAGCGGTCTGTTATCGGTCTGGGGGTTGCCCTGACTCCAAACCGTGACACATATAGATCAGACAGCAAGTTCTGTAACAATGACAGTAAAAATAGTAATTTATACTGAATTTTTTCATGATGTGAGAACTCAAATTTTTTAGAAAGTGGAATTAAAACCATCTACCTCAAAGACTTTCATTAGTGCTATAACCAAATGCAAACAGGTATTTACAACAACTATATATACACAATTATAACAACTCACAAGGCATGTGGGACAATAGATCTCAATTATGAAGACCCAGGCTAAGCATTTGCTGTTACAAATTCACCTGGTGGGAAAAAGATAATCAAATCAAGTTCAACTGCATAAATTTGAAGCACAGAGGTCTCAGAGAGCTTATTTTCCATTTATACTGCCAATCAGCAGCAAAGACAGTACAGGTAAAAACCTTCTGTAAAACTGTTGCTTTCTGCCACTACATCTCATATTATTATCCACAAATTGGAAGAAAAAGAACCAACCCACAAGACAGCCTCTTACATGGCCCATCAAAAGGGTTCCAAGGAAATAATCTGACTAGCATTTGTCGTCACCTTCTTTATAACATGCAATTCTGTAAGTGAAAAGCTGTTATAATACTACCAAGGCATGTTATGTTCAATCTCTAAGGTTTCTGATCCACTGTTGCCTTGCAGTATAATATACAAGCATTCACGCTAATCTTTTCTATTTTCTGTGTTCTGATTATATTTTCTTCTAGGCAGTGGTGAAGAGGATATATTTTTAAATAAAGTGTCCTATACCTAGCTACTGATATATTTTAGAAAGTGAGAGGTTCTATTATACTTAGAACCATTATTTATTATAGGGTATAAGAATGTCTCAATTTGAAACAGCTCTATGCTTGCTAAGACAGAACTGCTACTTGCTTAAATATTAAATGGTTAACCTTTCATTACATTCATGAGCACGCTACAAAAAGATGTACATAAGATTTAACTGCTTTGGAGAAGTGACCAAGCCAGAGAAGCATGAAGATGTCTGTGAAATAGTGGGAGGTTAAAGTAAATAAATCAGAAGTCACAAAGATGACTAAGCTGCATTACTTGACATAAATTTGAGTGTTTTGTTGTTTATTCTGCTTGTTTCTGGATACTCAGATTTTACCTTATTGAAGTCTCAGGAAGCTTCTTTAATAGTAGTGATGTTTTTTATTCTCTTAAGCCTCCCATCATTAGAATGATAAATACATACAAATATTAATAATAAATCATCATCAAAGAAGGAAAAAAAAATCACAACACATATCTGCAAGCTATTTCAATATCAGGGAAACAATGCCCTAACATAACTTTAATACACACAGCTTGCTATTTGTGGATTTGACTTTGCTGTATATAAAACATACTCCAAGACTTTCCTACAAACAAATATCTGGCATGTGTGCAACACATTTAATAATTATTTCTAACACTGTAATAGCTAAAAATCATTAAGAGTTCATATACAGTGCAAAGAAACAGGATAGCCGATTTACCTTTTGACATTAATCAGCAAGAAGGGGAGCTCATTTGTGTGGCAATATCACTAGAATGATCCTTTTCTTTATTCTAACTGAAGAAGATAAATGTGTTAGCAAAGTGGTCATGACACTTCTGATGTCACGTGCTGCTGCAGAGACACCAACAAAGCATGACCTTCAACTTGTCACATCAAGACAAGCCAATTTTCAAGTGTTGCAGCTCAAAATGTACACATCTTAAAAATATAGTTTAAATACTTGCTGTTAACATGAACTCGCAGACCTCCTGCCTTTGTTTATACACTGTAATCCATCATGCAGGCTATCCAGTTATCACCCATTTGGTTACACTGACTGCAGGATTATCTACATATACTGTAGACTAATGACCAAACCTAGTCCTCAGTCTCTAAAACCTACCCCAAAATATACATATTCTTTTCCAAGCAACTTATACTCAAGTGAAGTACCCAGCAATCTTTTCATCAAGTTCTAACTTTATAGGAATTTAATATGCAACAGCATAACACCAAAAGGGGGAAAAAAAAAAAAAAAAACACCAACGAAAAAATGCTGTTTCTTGCGTTTATGGAAATTCAAGGTTTAAACAGATAATTAAAGGTGCAAGCCTGAACTCTTGCCGATGCCTGCTCTTAGAGCTTTAGAATATCTCAGTGCTGTCACTGCTATGTTTGAGAAGCCTGCCACTAGCAGCATACCTCAAAACACTTGAGCTTCATAATTATTTACCTCTAAAAAAACAAAAAACAAAAACAAAAAAATACCAGACAAACAAAAAAAAAGCGCATAGAGCTGTATCTTTTCCCCTTCGGTGACTTCCTGATCAAACGAATTCCTCATAGGCAGATAGAATAGACAACAAGTACAATGGCATAGAATATTTATTAGCCATCTAATGTAGTGTATCATCAAAACAGACATGGAAAACTAAGAATAGCAAATCATACAATTTTCTATGGCATTCCAATTAGGCTAGACAAATACTAAAGAGGTTATTTTGCTAACATTTTTCTAGAAAAATCCAGACTGACTTCAAACCATGCTTTCTTGACCCTCGTCTCCTCCAATAAAAGGCAAGTAATCTTGGCTTTAAAATCTTGTCACATGGGACTGTCTTCTCAGCAGCCACATCCATGCATGTTTAGAGTCTTCCAGATTAAAGCCCTTACAGTATTTAACCAACAGATTTTCCTTCACTGATCCAATACCAACTTAATGTCTACACTTTCATAATCTGTCTGTACCTAGAACACACAGGAAAAATGCTCCCATCCTGACTTGAAATCCCTGCATATCAATGTAGACGTTACCAGGTCTGAAGTCTCTAATTATAGCACCTCTATTCTGCTAGAAGTCTGAAAGGTAAAAAGAAATCTACACCTTTATCTGTAGCAGGCTGTGATTAATTACATCAGCAGGAAGGTATGTGTAATACCCTTTGTGCCTTCATTTGGAAGGCTATTCCAGTAGTCAGTGGGAAGCAGGCCCATATTCCTGAAAGTTTATCATACACCTCTCCAACATACACAGCGAAACTGAATATCCAGTAGCCTTATCACCTCTAAGGTTGTAACTACTGGCTACAGCCTGGACACACTGGGCTATCACCACTACTGTTAGAGCATACGCTAATGATAGACACACTGTCCATACTTCAACTTACTCTGTAAAGGAGGCTCCACTACAGTGGTTCTGTCTACTGGGATACACAGTGCAAAATCTTAAGAATGAGAGGGATGTTATGAAGAGATTAATCACATTTCCAAGCTCCAGGATTTCCACATGCACTCATAAGCCCTCCAAAACCTGAACTTGAATTTCTAACCATCATTCACAACAGGTTTATTGCAAAAGGAGAGATTAAATACTTTTTTTTTTTCCCATTTTCTACATCTAGATACCCTGTCCACACTAGAAACATAGTGCCATCTTCAATTTTCTTGTCAATCAGTATTTCACCAAGGGGTAGATAACCCAAGCCACATCATGTCAGATAAAGTAGCCTGATTATTGGAAGAAATCCACAACACTGCAATTTGGCTCAGTTCTCTCTTAGGTAATGACAGGGTAGGAACCTTTAGCGAGGCTTTAACTTTACAAATGCATTAATTTTAAGATTTTTGTCGTGGTGAGGCAAGAGACAAAATGTGCACATTTCATCAGAATCAGTCAGATTAGAGTTTTATTCAAAGAACATCACTGCTGCATTAGCCAGTTGTGCATATGAACACAAATTTGTTCCATCTCCTTAAGTTTATCACTAAGTGCTTTATGAAACAAGGTTAGCACTAGGTATAGAACAAATGGCAGTACTTTACACAAAGCAGTTTGGCCCCACTGTGAAATTTCCACACATACCATCTGTTAGATAAACAGTGATGCTGAAACATGCATTCCATTCACAAGCTCACACTACCCTTCAGTGTGTATATAAGGAGACAAGCATCACTATCCTAAACCTCAAGTAACTTAAAATAATAGGCAACTCTTAAACTGAGGATACTGAATAAAGACAACTAAAAAAGAAAACAATTAATGTACTTGGGCAGGCAGAAAAGAAACATGCCACAAAGAAATGCAAAAACTCAAAGGCAATCAGTGGGCAACAATATACCCTCCCAAATGGGAAGCTTACTCTTGGCAACGCAATAAAGCGGAGAACGCAGAAATTTTATAAACTGCCTTTTTCCCCTTCCCCCCCCCCCCCCACCTTGTTTTACAGGTGAATTTCTTTGCAGTGCACTAAAGTAGTTCCTGGGGAAAAAAACCCAACTTCAATTCAGCTCTTAGTTTGACAGATTTCCCAATGCCTGAAATAAACAAAATACGTCCTCAACTAGAAACAGCTTCAAAAGGTTAAATTATTCTTCAGACTACCTTCCCTTTCTTGTAAATCTTGAGGCTGCTGCAAGGATTTCCAGCCAACAGTCCTTTTTTAATGTAGACATTAGTATCAATTGAATCAATTGACTCTTCCGCAACTGTATTAACTGAAAAAAAATAGTTATCAGATGTCAGCAAATTTTTATCAGTATTTTCCTGATACCCCATGCCTTATTTTCAGTGAAAGGTTAATTTGTCACAGGAAATAAATAGCAGCATAGTTTTCAATATCTGTATTGTACCAAATACTAAAACTTGACTGACTTGCATACAAAAGCCATCATCCTATTGTAGCACAGCGAACATAAATAACGAATGCATTCCTCCATGGTCTACAAACCACAAGCCCACTGCTAGACAAAAAAAAAAAAATGTGAAGTGTTTTGATCTGGACTGTGAGACTAGAACAGAACAAACAAGAAGTGTAATGCCTACACATAATCTTTTTAGACTTGCATGCATGGCAGCCATTTAGCAGATGAAATGACTAATACAGAGGTGTTGTGCTAATCCATATCCTGGAAACTAATTACCATACTGGTCCAAAAAAGAAAAACCAAAACAAAAACCTCAAACAACAACAAAAAAACCACACACACGTACAAAAAAAAAAAACAACCAACAACAAAAAAAAGCACCAACCCACCCCAAAAAAAACAAACACCACACACACAAAAAAACACAACACATCAAACACCCCCCAAAAAACAACCAAAATCCACAACACTTTTTAGACTCCCATGCTTTTTTTCAAGTTGCTGGTACACCCACTCAGACACACTGCTTTAAACATTTTGAAAGCAAAGTGTCTGTTAGCTCCAGCAGATCTTCTGCTCAAAAAATCTATTTTATGGCTATATACGCAAAACTTGTTACTGACATTTCAGATAAAGTAGCAGTGCTCCATGGAAATAATTCAATTAGACCAACACAAAACAACTATTATTTTTCCTCTCTAAGTAGTAAGGCTACCTCTTTATTTGCAAAAACTCTTCACCCATACAATATCTTTTAAACAAAGACATCCAACTTTAGCATTCAACCAAACACACAATTACAGAATGGAAGCCTCATTCTACTACTCAGAAAAGACTTTAGATGATTCTTCTAAAGCAACATGCACTGATGGATGAACTAAGGCAAGAACCACCACCACAGAAGTGGTAAGAAGCAAAAACTACCTTGGGGAAAATAAAGTGAAAATGTAGGGGAGAAAAAGAAGCCATCTCTACAAAAACGATTCTGTACAATGTTCAACCTATACAAGGGTTATAACACAGCTAATAAATAAACCATGCTACCAAGAGCTCGAGGCTGAAGCCAGGCAGACACAGAGTAAGAAAATGAAGGCAGCAAATCACAACTCCAGGTGCATAACCACATGTATTTATCATGCCACATGAATCAAGACATCAAACTGGACAACTTCAGGCCAGCCTGCCACAAAGAACCACAGATAATAAGCTAAACACCAGTCCCACACTGCAGATCCCATAGCTTACCAGCACAGTCTTCTTTCAGGCTTGTGAAGTTTTCCCTGCCTTGTGAAGACAGCTCATTTTACAATCAGAGCACAGAAAAAGACACAAGTTTTCAATACCATTCCTAAGAGTACATCTGTTGAAGGCGGAGGGGAATAAATTAGTCCAATTAGTCTTGGAATTTTCAATCTTTTATATTAAATGCCTCATCTCACTTTACTGTTCATAAGGTATGTGGAAATTAATACATGTTTAACTTCTAGACACTACATCACAAGATCATCAGGCGGATTTAATACAAAAACAAATCCAAAATTCCAGCCTTAAGAGACCAGAAGAAACGTTTGAAGTTTTAAATATACTTAACTGTAACCAGGATCTGCTGCTTCCCTCTTCTGCCAGAACAATCACTTCTTGGGATGCTCTTTGAAAGGCAAAAAAAAAAACCAGCCCTCAAAGCAGTTGTGGTGGGTTGGGGTGTGAGGAGGAGGCCAAAGCCCCTTTGAGCTGCAGTGCTGTCTGAAGGTGGGCTGGGGTTTCCCCATCTCCCTTCCCAGGTTGTCCTGGAGCAGTGAGACAGGGAAGAGCGATGGGAAATAGCTGAGATCCGAGACCCAAAGTCAGCAATACACGTTGAACCCCAGCAGAAACACCTTAATCAAGAGGTGGGCTGGAAGAATTCATTTTGGGAGCCAGGCTGGATGAAAAAGGAGCAGAATTCCTTATGCTGCTGAAATGATGGGGGAGCCACCTTACAGTTAACACCAGTGATAAATGTCGAGCTGGTTTGTATTAAAAATGCTTTAATCTGATTTGGCCCCATTAATTTTTAAACTAGCAGAGGAGGTCATTAAATCACAAGTCCCTTTTTTGTTATAAATGCTTGCACCTCCGTGTTCCCTCTGCTTCCCCAGATCCTGCTTCTAATTAGAGCAGCGATGTGGTTCATGGCTTGTCAAGCAGATTAATGTGCTTTTGAAATCTGGTTGGGGTTTTTTTCTTCTCTCTTCCCCTCCCTTCTTCTTCCCCTACAGCCTCCTGCTTGTCTTCCTAGGGTGTCTTTTTTTTGGGGAGGGGGTGTTGTTAGTGCACCTGTGCACTGAGGTTTTGGGTGCTCCTGTGCAGGGTTGGATGAAACACTGAAGAGCCAGGGGGAGGGGAAGAGAAGAGCTGGAAAAGAATTCTGTCTGCTTTTCCCAAAACGACAGATCCATTCACATTTCCCCCTGTGCCTGGGTGCCGTGTGTGTTTCCAGATCCTCCCCAGAATGGGATCATCCCTGGGTTTTCTCCCAGGGTGGCAGGTCTCACGTTTGGTGTGTAACTTTAGTGGTACCAGGGGCTGAACTGGCACCTCGCCAGGAGCCTGAGGGTTGCACTTAATTAGCATATAAATTTACATAGGAGTTTAATTGGAGATAAATGCACATGTGTTTTATTTATAGAGCTCTGCAAGTGTACACAGAGATTTACTTAAAAAAAAAAAAACAACAAACCAACCCAACAAAACCCAACCAACCAAACCTGCCTTGCTGAGAGTTGTGCAGGATGAGGGTTATAAATCAGGGGCTCAGACCACATCACATCCAGAAGCTCCCCACAGCTCATGGCCCCTTTGGCCCGGGGCTGTGTGTCCTCCAAGATGGAGAGGAGCAGAGGGACCGTCTGCCAGAGGGGAGGGTTGTTTGGAGCTGCTCCCCAGCTCCTTATCTGCAGCAGCCTGTGCTGCTGGATTCCTCTCATGGAGTTAGAAGCTGCAGCCCAGAGACCGACTGAGTGTCTTCCTTCCCCTCTGCTGTGATCTACAGCCCCGGCAGGCTCCACGGGCAGCTTGCTGGAAGATAAAATTAATTTTTGAGTAATGCACGTTGGAAGGAATAATCTGAAGGAGACATGCACGTTCCTGGGTTATAAATTAACTGTAAGTACCGAAGAGAAGCAACACGGGCATCACCCAGCCTGGCTCTCCCAGCCCTTTCCTCTGCCACAGCCTGTGCCTGCAGTCACACAACTCCAATAAAATGGGGCAGAACAGAAGGAAAAAAACGATTAGCAAACGGTTGTTCTTAGAGAATGTGGTCAGCTCTAAAATGGTTTCATTTTGCTCATGTCGGAATAGGGACAGGAGGAAAAAGCTGGGCTGAAATGAATGGTGCAATGAAGCAGAGGGCTAGAAAATGCTTTGGGGTTTGGGTTTTTTTTTTGTTGGTGTAATAAAAAGAGCACTTTGGGGGGGGGTGGAATTGAAGAGATGGAGATGAAAAGGTGAAAGGCAGGTGGGTTTAATGAAGGAATGCATAAGCCACTTAGGTATGGGGAGAAATTAAATGGCAAGATAATAAGCAGTAGAGAAGGAGTAAATGGAGCACTGCTGTGTTTAACCTTGCTGTGCCATAGGTCGTCCTGCTTCTCCCGTGGCTCCAGCAGGACTTCTGCCACCATCCCCTAACCAGGGCAGGGGCAAACGCCACACACGGAGGCATTGAACTCGATCAAACTAAAAGGCAACGTTTGAAATGGTTGAAGGGAATCTTATTTTCACGGTGAATAATTAAACTGGGAACTGATTGCCTTCTGTGCAGGGACATCCGTGGCTCTTTGTAAATCAGCCTTCATCCCCTGCAACACTCACAGACAAACAAAAGCTCCAAACAGGCGTTAATCGGGTGCCCTGGTTTGTTTCTAAGCTCTGGGTTTGGATTTTGGGCCATCTAAAATGGCTGTGGTAACTCTGAGCCCTTAATGGGCAGCAGAAGCTCTTGCTGAGAAATTTAGTGAGGCTGAGAGTGTGCAGAGGAAAGGAGGAAGGTGAAAACATGAATGTGAAAATGCTTGTTGCTTAAATACTTAGAATCTACAGAGTACAAAGGTTTTGGCGGTGAGGTGTGCTTTGAAATATATATATATATGTATGTTTTTAAGTTTATGTTTATGCATTTAGCAAGTAAATTGCCTTAATCTTCATCACATCACTCTGAAAACTGTTCCCTCTCAGACAATCCACGTCTGCATCTCTAATGTACATGCAAATCCGTAACAATATCGACTCTCAGGTTAAACAGAATTTAATTTGCTGGATCAGAGGTAAAAGGAGAGAACAAAGCCACAGCACAAGAAACGATTTAGGCTGTTGATCTTGCAGCTCCTTTCAGGTTTCTGATGCAGGGCTGATGTGTCTGTGTGGGTTAGAGCAACCTAGAATGTCAAATAGCCCAATAGAGGGTAGAAACTGCAGAAACCTAATGAGAAAAACTGAAAAAAGCTTTGCCCTTAGGAGAATTTTTTAAAGTACAGTGGAGGTTCCATCAGCAGCTTTATGAAATACTTCTCTCTGTCATCATGGCCAGTTTGACTCAACGTTTGGCTCCCGATACCTCCCTTACTCCTGCCGTAATTTTATTTATGCCTTTAATTTTACATTATTTCTTTTTAATCTACGAAGTACTTTCCCCACCCATCCATTTTTTCTGTGGACTTTGGGGAGGCAGGAGAATTTGTCCTTTCTAAAGCAATCTGAATTAGAAGCATCTGTCCTGACTCTGTGTTTGCAGCTGACTGAGGTGCCCCCAGTGAGGAGGACCAGTATGCCAGTGGGCTGGCTGGGAGCTGGTCTTGCTCTCCTGAGGCTGACAGGGAGACCCCTGCTCCTTACTGGGGGAGGGTCTGGGATGCTAAGGGGTGGCAAAGCTAACTGCAGACAGACTGCACTTCTCTGCTGAGCCCAGGGAAATAAACCTGCTTCTCCTGAGGCTCCAGAAAGCCCAGGAGACTTGAACCAGAGAGTCAGGAGCTCCTGGCCACTGTGTGGTCTAGGGGGGCACCTGTGGCCACCATCCATCCTTAGCCTGCCTTTCAACCTGTAGCAGGGGCTGCATTGCTCACAGCTAAATGCAGATGTGGGTGCTCCATCGTCTAATGGGTGCCTGTCTGGGGGGAAGAAAGAGCTTTATGGGCTGCATTTCTGCATTTGTGTAAGTGCAGATCCCAAACCATCCGGATGCTTGGGCCAAGAAGCTCGATGGTTTTGATTTTCAAAGGTGTTTCTTCTTCAGCCTCTGCAGGGCTGCAGTTCGCTGGCACTGAGAGATGCCCCCCTGTGCTGTCAGGGTTGGTTTTGTTCTGCTCCATGAAATATCGACATTCCTGCTGCTGGCTTTGCCTGGTGTTAGCACGCACAGGGGGAAAGGAAGGGGGGAAAAAAGCCTGATTAAAGGTTTGCCACATGTTGCTCATCTGGGTGAGCTGCCTTTGTTCTGGGACTCTGGGCAGTCCCGTGTATCTGCTTTGTGAGAACAGGGCCTGGCTGGCTGGCTGGATGCTCTTAGAATTGCGGGTGGTTTCTTTAATGTAGGCATTTTATTGAACAATTTAAAATGCAGTTCATACGTGTATATTAGATGTGTATACTTGTTACAAAGAAAAAAGCAGAGGGGGGAAAAAAAAGAGTGAAAAAAAGAGTAGTAATTCTTTCCAGAAGGGGAAAGCAATAGGAAGAAACACATTCAAACCGAAAAACTATTTTCCCAAGAGAATTTTCATAGCTGTTGAAGTAATTCTTTCTTTGTGTTTTCCCTCTGTGTAACATGCATGCCTCCTTTCTTTTAACTCCAAAATGTAAATTACCACCATTATGTTCTGTATTCCTCAGGATTCTTCAGACATTTGGCTCAAGTTAAATGCTAAGTGGCCTGTAGCCGCTGAAGCCTCCTAGAAATTGTGACTGGTTTCCCAACTTCTTCAGGCATTTCTTTCAGCTGCAGTAGGTTGTTTTTTTCCCCCCTTCAATTTACACAGAAACAGACTGGAAAAGGTAAATAAGTAAATTGGTAAATAAGAAGAAAAAATTGGTAAATAAGAATTAAAAAATTGGTAAATAAAAATACCTGCAGCTCACTGATTTATGGTGAATACAGAAATTGCCTGTTGAAGTTTTGCAGTTTTTTAGCCTCCACAGGTGGATATTTTAGTCTTAAAAATGTATATACAATGTAAAGAGCTATTCAGCAGTTGGTGTTTCATCTAGGACCAGTGTTTTGGAAGAAAGATGTGAGGGATCCTTGCAGCCTGGTAGTTTTATTCCTCCTTGAAAAAAAGCAACCCAACCAACAAAACCCTGTGTTCAACCCCCAAGTATTTCTAAGCTCTTCCAGACCTGAGCATCATGTTGCAGCTCTGAGTACAGCTGGAGTGATAAGAGAAGCAGCTGTGCTGAAAGGAGAATTGAATGGAAAGGTTTAGCTTCCAGATTTGGGCTGGAAGGGGTTTTTTTGAGGGGGACTTAAAGACACAGACCAGACTTTCAGGTTGAGTGAAAAGCAGTCATCTACAAACTGCAGCTCTTTGGGAGTGGAAAAAAATCATCTCAGGTGTGTGTGTCGTGGATGCACTGATGTGTTTGAACCAAGCTTGTGTAGAAAACAAACAAAATTAAAGCACAAAAGAGTGTTTTGTGATTTTAAGCAATGCACCCCCAAGGTTTTGCCAGTAATAAGCCAAAGTGCTGCTTGTTTCATGTTAAGTGAAGCTCACCCTGTCACAGAGGATATGTACTGGGGTGCCCAAAACCTTTCTGGTTGGCTGATCTGGCTGGGGGCTGTAAGCTGTGAATCATTAGATTGAAATTAAAATCTATTTATCACTTTTTCTCTTTCCAACTAATTTAGGCAGTGGCATTAAGAAGATTACTTTGTTCTTTCTCCTGTCAGAATGTGTCGGGTACAAATACTGCAGGGTTTTTTCAATGCTCCTACCATCCAAAGCTAGATCTCTTTTACAGAACAAATATTTCCCTGTCTTTTCTATTTCATGGGTCAGTTATAAAAGTATTTGTAAAAATGAAGAGGAATAATTCTTTCCAGAGGAAACAGAATATTAATGGGATTTTTCCCCATTGCATCTTGTGGTCTGGCTTGGGGGCCAGTTGCACATCAGCTTCCTAGTTGCAGGTTCCTTTCATGTGGCAGTGCCTACCTGCTGGCATCTCTGGTGTCCACATCCTACAGTTACTGGTCTCCATGACATGCTGACAAAAATATTTGGAGTGGCACTTCCTGGGGATCTCCTGGTAGCATTCTGCCAGTGCAGAACATGCTTGGTGGAAAGTAATTTGAGGATTGATTTGTACTATTTTTAATAAATCAGTGTCTGGAGGTACTGAAGCCTGGGGGGAAATGGAGAATACTGCTGGAGAAGCAGACGGATTCCAGATGTCTTTCCTTTTAACCCAGCCCTGTAGCTGACCATGCTTTTCTGCTCCATTCCTCATCAGAAGTTACCAGGTTTGGTGGATTGGTGAAGAAAGGCCCGAGGATGAAATGTATTCTCTTTGGAAATATTTCTCTACTTCCAGCAAGTAGCTCAGTGTAAAGGCTTGGTTTCAAAAACATACATAAAAAGGGAAGAGTAAAGTTGTCAGAGAAATAAAAGCTGGATTCTGGCACTGGCCAGCTTTAGAAGTGGAGCTTTGGAGAAAGTTTATAGGTCTTGGCTTGAAGTAAGAGCAACTCCTGTGGAACAGCTGAATGGAAGGAAGGATACCATAAAGGGAAATGAAGCCTGTGAAGAAAATGCCAGCACTTTTTTTTTCCTCCCCTTTTCAGACTGCAGCTCTGGATCAGCTAAACAAAGGAGAAAAAAAAAATATGCAAGGGATTTAAAGAAAGCAATTTTCAATTTACAGCTCTGGTTTTAATCTTGTACATCCTTCTGTGTTTCCTTGCCAACACCTAGAGGTCTTTGGAGTGCTGAGTGCACGGGATTCCCAGTGGTGGTGGTGGGTAGGGGAGTTCTCTTGGTGCAGAGTCTCCTGCTCACCAAGAATAAACAGCTTTGGCAGCTTTACCTGATGTGAGCCCCTCTCAGCCCCTCTGGCCACAGCACAGCCATGGGGGGCTGAGGAGCCCTGGCTGCTGCCTGTCTGAGGAGGGGCTGGCTGCTGCAACACCCTGTTCCCAGTGCAGCATTCCTGATAGGCTCTTGCCTCCCCAGTTTGGTTACTGGGTGGGTAAAATGCATCTGATGTCCTGTAATTCATTACTGCTTTTTTTTGGTCTCTTTTTTTTAACTCCTCTCTACTGCCTGCCCTCCATCATTTTTCTCCCTGCTTTCTTGGTTCCAACTCCTCTTTTGTGCACCTTGGCCATCTTGAGCAGCTCTGTGGCCTGTCTCATCTTCAGCCACCTGCAAGAGGCAACTTTCCTGCTCCAGCCTTTGTCCCAGGGCTGTAGAATCCCTCCTCTGTCTGGAATGGTGGTTCCATCCAGGTCTTAAGAAGTGTTTTCCTAAACCCAAGGGCTTCTGTTTGCACGAGACCTTGGGCCTCTGTCCCTGCATTTCCAGCCTTGGCTGCACTGCAGGGATGTGTGTCTGAGGGTGGGATTTCCACACAGATGGGCAGTGCCTGCTCTGGCTTTAACCTGCCAGCAGAGGTGGAAATACGTGAAAGAAAATGAAAAGCACAGGGCTGCAGCAATGAGGGTTTCAGCCTGGGTGAGCAACTGGAGTATGGAGCCTTCTGGGGACACCCAAAAGAGGTGATGGTGGTGGTTTGATAGCTGAGGCTGAAGCCTGTGCTGTCACATCCTTACCACTGCTTATATTTGAGTTAAAAACCATTACAAAATCAGAGAGATGCAGGCAAAGATGTGTCTCAGAGGTCCCCTCAGGTAAGAGTGTGATGAACAAGTTGCTGGTTGCTCTCAGTAAGAGAAATTTTCCCTGCAGCTGGATCTGGAGGGAGATCAGTCTGCATCTAAAGGAGAAACCTGCTCAGCTCTCAGCCCCACACGTGGCTTTGCTTCTGCACAGAAGGTTCAGTCCTCGGGGTGGATCAGGTGGTTGTTCTCTGTATTCTTGCAAGTCAGGTGTGTTTCCAACGTGGAAGGAAAAAAGGGTTTGCCATGAACTTCTCTGAGCACCATCAGGAGTGGCAACACAAAATCACCCTTAGTGCTTCTCTATTCAGAAACCTGTTTCTTTGAGCTCAGAACTGACAATGCATTTGAAAGCATCACTGTGATGGAATTTTGGTTTGTTCAGTTTATTAAGGAAGAAAGTATTTTGACAGAGAAGGAAAAGAAGCAGGCCAGTGTTAGTCTGTTGGTGTATCTTAAATCATAGTTACTGTGTTAGGTTAGAAACTGAGTTTCAGCCTTGATTGATAGGCAATCTGAGAACTCTCTGGCATGAAGGGGGAATAAAAAAAGAAAAGGCAAGTCTTGGGTTGCTCCTGGGAATGGCAGCATCCTTCCCCAGTTCCTAATGCATGAAGAAATGTATGTGAAAGATTTGCTAACCCAGCCCTGAGCTTGTATCCCCTTAGATGGACTAAGATGCTCCAAACATTCTCTTTGTCCAGAGGGGTGAGGGATCCAATACCAGCAAATGCAGGGAAAAGAAGGAGCAACAGCATTGCCCTGCCTGTTCCCTGCCAGGGGACAGGAGAGTGTCTGGTATCCAGAGCAGCACCTGAGCCTGATCCTGATGAATAAACAGCCCTGTTCCTATTGCACAAATCCAGCCCTGCTCCTATTGCTCAAATCCAGCCCTGCTTTTCTTGCTCAAACACAGCAGCTGGGCCCTGTAAGATGCTTGGTTAAAATGGAGGGATGCTCATTCCATGTACTGATTGATTTTGGTTTAGAACTTCTGTAATGGCTTTATGTTAGATACGTGTAGCAACAGAGATAAGAGGGAGAAGGGAGAAAACAAAGCAAAAAGCAGTTGAAGCCATTCTGTCTCCTCCCTTCCAGCCTGGTTCCCTCCTGGTGCCAGCTCAGACACCTCTGTGGGTGGGTTTGTGTGCAAGGCAGGTTTGTGTGCCCCTTCCTCCCCAGCAGTGGGTGCCTGGGTGCAGTGGATGCCCTGCCTCTTGCCTCTTCCCTGCTCCATGGGGCTTGCCTCAGAGTGGAGCAGCACTGGGGTGTGTTTCTGACACTTGGGCACAGTGGCCCTTGGAGCTGTGGGGATGAGCTGTGGGGATGAGCAAGTCTTCAAGCTTTGGCCCCATCCCCAGGCTCCCACAGGACCCCCTCGTGCAGATGCTGCTGCCTGCAGCTGCTGCAGGCAGGTACCTCTCCCTGAGCATCATCTAGTCCTAGTTAATTAATGTGTCTGGGATCTTAAAACTGTTTTCTAAATTAAAATCAGATTTATTATAGAACCTAATGGTCGTGCCATCTGCATCACAGACAGTGCTATGTCCTTCACAGCTTGGCCTGGACAAGCCATATTTCTAGATGTCAGAAATAGGTGAGCACACATTAGCTTCCAGAAATCCCATGTAAAAATGGTTAATTTGGGGGTGAAACTGGACACAGTGTCAGCAGTGGGTGGCTGGACACACCACAGTGCTTTTCCATCAGGGAATGCTTCATTAAGCCTTGGTTCCACACACTGGGGCCTACCTTGGCTTCCCCAGCCTGGCCTTTCACCCGGCCTTGCTCTCCCGCTCTTCCCTGCTCAGCAGGTCTCCACTTGCAGCCCACTGTGCACCAAAGGCTGCTTATTATCCAGAGGGAAAGATTGCTCCGTGGTTTGGTGCTTTGCCTAAACCAAAGGCTCCAGTCAGCCTTCCCTCACTGCCATTTTTTTTTTAGACCCTATTTCCCTTATTTTTTATTTTTTTTTCCATTAGTATTTCCTGCTTCTTACCTGGATAAGTCAAAATACATTCTTATTGCACCAGTAACCTTGTTTGTTGGTTTGATTTTTCTCTTACTGCCCTTCCCTTCTCACTCCTGGAAGTGAATGTTGAGCTTTTTCTTTTCCCTCACCATTTTCCAAGTGCCAGCAGTTTTCAGGTCACAAACCCATTCTGCAACACGAATGAGGGGTTTATTATTACAGGAAGCAGGGGGGCTTGTGGTGATCTTCCCTGATTGCCAGCCCTGGTGAGAGTTACAGGGCAGAAACAGAGCAAAAAGGAGCAAAGGGTTTCCAACTTCATAGTTGATGCCTTTTTGTCCTCCTTTTCATTACTTTGATCTTCAGTGTGTATTTTTGGTTGTGGGATCTGAGTTTTTACCCAGTGAGGTTCACTGTAAAATGCACTAGGCTGTTTAACATTGAACTTGGTTCACAGCATTTTGGTTTTCCTTCTTTTTAATCTACATTTTACAATGTTTCCAATCTGTAAATCACTTTTTACCTCTTCATATTTCTGATACCATACCTTGTGAGGTAGCTAAAGCAAAATTATCTCTGACCTAGAAGGTAAATATTTTCTCTTCCTTTCCCACATTCAAATGTCCCAGTTTTATTCTTGCACATTGTTTTTTTTTCCCCCTACTATCCAAGACTGGCCATAGAAGGTAAACACTGGGGGAGCTAAATGAGATTACAGCATCACTTTGGTAACCTTTCTTATGAATGGGCAGTTGATCTGCCCATAATGCAAAGCACTTAATGTATTGAAGCATCTAAGAAAGCGAGCTACTAGTTCACCACTCAGAGTTCAATTCCCAGATAATAACATTTATTTATAGGGAATAAAGAGTTAGTTCTGTGATGGCAAAGTAGATATTGTCACTCAAAGCACGGGCTTTTTATTAACCTCAGATTTATATGGTTAAGTAATTGTTGTATTAGTGGCATTTCTTGAGTGGTAAGGAAGGGGGGAAAAAAGAGACAGATGTCTGTGAGCAACATGCAGCTTGTTTATTTATCTGCAGTAGGCTGGGGCTGGTAAATCACCCACTGTCAGGGGCTGGGAGCAAGTCAGCTCAAGCTCAGCTGCCTGGACTTGAGATGCTGCAGCTCACAGGCAGTATGTGCCCTGTGTCTCCTGGTCTGTCTGTTTGTCCTTCCCTGTGCATAGCAAAGGGCAAAGACTTGTGCAGAGCTGTCACATGCTGAATTTTGGGTTCATTGACTAAGCTGGCTGGCAAAAAGTGTTGCTTTCTGCTGTTCCTTAACACACGTCTTTGACTTTCTTGGAAGCAGGACAGAATTGTCCAGAAGAGCAATGCACATTTATTGAGTGCAGAGCTTGGTGGTACCACACACAGACTGTTTGGATGTGCCTTTTTCCTTAGGATGATACATGAGGAAGAACAGCACAACATGAGGAGGAACTTCTTCACTCTGAGGGTGTCAGAGGCTGCACAGGAAAACTGTGGAGTCTCCTCTGGAGACTTTCCAACCCACCTGGATCTGGTCCCTGGGTGACCCTGCTCTGGCAGGGGAGTTAGACTGAATGATCTCCAGAGGTCCCTTCCAACCCCTACCATTCTATGATACTATTCAGATTTTGAAATGAAGGAAAAATCTGCTCATATTTCCATTCTGATGTTGCTCTTTCGATTTCCATAACATTTTAAATTGGGAATGTCACCAACTTGGGCAAAAGCTTAAAGCTCATTACAAAATAAGACAGAAGGATATTGGTAAAAGGCAAAATATGGAATCTATCTTCTCCATGGCTGTTTCCTTAAACCTGAAGTAAACATGGTGAAATGGAGTGAATTTCTATTAAGCAGCCTCCTCTGCTTTCAGGGCACGTAGGGAACAGACAATTGATGGCATATTTCCAGCTGGCAGAGCTGTGGAAAGGTAGCATGCGACTTCAACTCCATTTCTCCCCCCCTCCTCCTTTTCAACATATGATTGTGCAAGTCTAACTAAATTCATCAGAGAGTAAATACTCATTCAGTATGTAAAATACAGCAGAAATCTGCGAGTTGGATTCAGTGAGTAAACAGATTATCCCACTACGGGGTTTTCTTCAATGCAGCAGGTGCTTTAGATACAGAGATTTATCAAAGCTGATGTGATGACCATCTTGGTATCAACTGGTGAGAGTTGATAAGTCCCATAAGTCTCCTTTTTGCTTTTTAGGGTTTTTTTTTTGTGTGGGGGGAGGAACAGGAAAAGAAGAGGTTTGTTCGCACAGTGAGTGTTCCCTGATGCACTTGTGGAAAACCAGCCTGTTTAAATCTGTCATCTTTTTCAGAAATAGTGAAAAACTTCACCCTTTGGTGACCAGAGTTCTGGTGGTTGTTATTTTTTCCACACAAGGTACTTTGTCTGGGACTAATAAAGGTGTTTGCATTTGCTGCTGGTTGATCATGTTTTCCCAAGCATTAGCTGCTTGTCTGGGCATTAGCAGCTTCTCATGGCCCTTCCTCTTGGAAAATAGTAGGAGGTGATAATTTGTCCCAAAGAAACTGGTGACAAACTCCACTTGCTTCCACATCCAGCTGGTGGGTAAAATCCTGCCTTTCTCTCAGGAAACAGCTCTGGTACCCTTGGGGTGTTGCACTGCCTGGGGGTGTCCTGGGAGCTCTTCAGGGGGCTGCAGCAGTGCTGTGGACACAAGGGCTGGGGCAACACCACCATTTCTGTCCAGAATCAGCTTCCCAGCTTTTGAACAGAAACTTCCTCTAAGGCTCTGTGTTGGGAATGCACAGCTCCTGGTGTAAGCCATGCTGGTCGTGGGGTGTTGTATGAGCAAGGTGCATTTCTCTAGTGCTTTTCCAGTGAATGTTGTCACCAAGGGAAAACAGTTCACAGCAAAAACCAAAACAAGCCTCGTGCCAGGCTGCGGTTTGGTTTAGTCACATACCAGAGACACAGAATCATTGAATTGCTCTTTTGCTGACATGCTCTCCTTGAATGGAGTTGGTGTAAATGTAGTCAGTTCACTTTGTTGAGTATCAAGAGCAGTATGATATGTAAATAAAGCTTTATCAAACGAGATTTCCAATTCCACAGTTGGCGAGGCAGCGTTAGCACTATAATAGAATACAAATATTTACACTCGAACTTCTAAGTCTTCAATAAGTGCTTAATATTTGAAATATGTGTTGTGAAAACACAGGCTGATGAAGCTGTACCATTGCTGCTACATCTGTATGCAGCAACTCACCACGGCTGGGACGCAGGAGCTGCAGGGAGGAGAAGGTCACCCAGCAAGGGAAAGGCATTTCACCAAGTCACACCACTTTGGGGGGGTTGGTTTTGTTGAAATTTAATTAGGATTCAGCACGACCTGCTCTCCCAAGGCATATGTAGCTCCCTGTGTCCTGTTGCATTTGTGTCATCACGTGCCCGGTGCATCTAAGATCACCCCAGGAGCAAAATGGAGCTGCCAGGTTTGTGCCTGCCTACAACAGGGTGTGTCAGCACTGCTCCAGCCCTCCTCCTCGTGTCTGTCAGGGAGATTGATAAGGAATTGCAGTGGGGTGTGATGATGGATGGTTCATTTTTCTCCTGCCTGGTGCTGGGCTCTGGCCAGTGCACTTCATTTGCTGGGAGCAGAGGCTGGCAGCAGAGGAGAAGCTCTCTGCGGGTGGGTGTAGCCGCCTTGCCCAGGCCAGCATTGCATTCAGCCTCCAGTTCCAATATTACTCATGAGCGAGCTCACAAAACACTAAAATCAATAGGCTGCAAATTAAAATAAACAGAAATGCAGCTCCGAAACTTGCCTGGGTGATTCTCTGCTACCACCTCATTTGCCAGAGACTGCAGGAGCAGATCTTTGCCTAAAAATGTATTGCTGCTTTCTAAGCCAGTCTTGTTTTGTCTCTCTTTTTAATTGTTTTGTTTTCTTTCCTTTTTTTTCCTTGCCCTTTTCTGGCCACTCTGTTTCACCTTCTGCAAGTGCACAGCAAAGCTGAGAACCAGAGTGGTTTGGTGTGTGCTTAAAGTGTGAGGGTTGGGCTGGGTTTGCTGTAGGTGGGGTGGGTATGGTCTGGCTTACAAATCACAGATGTGATCACAGTCTGCCCCAGAACCATCACTTCACTGGGGCATGGCTTGCTGTCCTGGAATGCTTTGGCATAAACTTGTTGATGAGCTCTGCTCTGCCTGCACCCCCACCACAGTTTCATTTTGCTGAACCCATCCTTTTCCCAGAGAAGCTGACACTTCCATCCAGAGCCCAGGCTCCTCCCTAGAGAGAAGTGAGATGATGTGGCTGGTGATGCAGGAAACCCAGCCCAAATAACAAGATGCTGCCTCTTCTCCTACTGCAGGCTGATGGAAACAGGAGCACCTGATGCTCACGCTGCCTGGGGAGGGGTATCTCAGCCTGTGCTTCTGCCCAGAAGCTGCTGCTTGGCTTGGCCTCTAGCTGCTGCTGTATGGGATGGAGGAGCCCATAAAGATGCCCCAGAATCCTAACTTGGCATTGGCTGTGGTCACAGAAGGTTTGCATGTCTCTGTGCTGGTAACATGCACAGCAGGTTTTTGCAAGAGGAGGGTGAAGTAGCAGGTGGGTTTGTCAGAAGCTGGTGTCAGTGGTGTTGCTCAGGATGGTTTGGTTTGTGTCAGAAGCTGGTGTCAGTGGTGTTGCTCAGGATGGTTTGGTTTGTGTCAGATGCTGGTGTCAGTGGTGTTGCTCAGGATGGTTTAGCAGGTGGGTGATGCAGTCTGAAGCTCACCTGCCAAGGTCCACTTCCAAAGGAAGGATGGAACTGCTCAGCCTAGTGACCTGAAGGGGATGATTTGTGACCTCAGTCTGATGTAAGTGAAGAAAGTGTTGGGGTTTGCAGAGAGATGATGCAGTTCTTACACTGCTCGTGATGCTTTTGCAAGGTGAAGAGCAAATAATCTGGAAATGAGCTGGCAGTTTTATGATGGGTTTTATGAGCTTTTATGATGTTTATAATCTGACATTGAACTCACAGTTTAGGAGGTGAAAGGTTTAAAGGAACGTGGTAGCAAAGGCATACCAGTAAATTCTTCTGAGGGTGATTTTAACATCTCAGATGCTTCCCTGACATGGTGAGTTTGCTGAAGAATGGGTGATGCAGTTCACAGTGTGTGTTGCTGAGTAAAAATGACTCCATCCTTATCACATATACAACACAGAGAAAACTTGACAGGAATTGTGATTTGCCATCTCTGAGAAGAGCCATGGGCTGGAGGTATCTGCCTTGAGTAGTGTAAAAAAGTGACCCAAAGGACAGCCTCTGTGTTTCCATTTAAATCCCAGCTGCAGAAACACTGTACATTGCCCATGTCTGCTTGTTCTCCTGGCTGCTTTTCTGCTACCAGTAAATTTCAGTCCCTTGCAGTTTTTAAACTGGAAATCTGAAACGATGACCTCTCCCCTGTGGCACTTTGGGGGAGAAAACGAGTTCTTTTGTCTGCTCCTTGTCTTGTGACTCTGCATCCACTTCTAATGGAGGATTTATGCTTCAGAGGTCCTGCCTGCAGATGTTTGCATCCAGCCAGCACAAGCCTGTTCTTCCTTGAGCTGTCCATTTCTGCTTTCCTGGTCCAGTTCTGCTTTCCCAGGGCTCTGCGAGCAGCAGGTTTGCTGCTGGCTAGTTCTTTTTTGAGGTTTCTGTTCTGCACAGTCCTGTATTTGTCTCCTGGTTCTTTGATTTGTAGTGTTTTGCCTTTGATTGCTGCAGAAGGTATAAACAAGCCTGTCAAAAGCCTTGTTGAGCGTGCAGATTCTGTGGGGGTGGCTGGCAGCCACAGACCTGAAAATAGATCCAGCAATGAACTGAATGGCTTCAAACTCTTGAGAATTTCATGTGATCTTCCTCGTTGCTTTCAATATTGGGACTGAATGAGGATTTCTCTCACAGAACAGAAGGTGAACATGTTGGTGTGTGACAGGAACGGGAGAAGGGTCCAGACCTGCTGTCACTGAGATGCTCTTCTGCAATCAGAGGCTGGGCTTGGCCTCTGGGTAGCAGCTTTTCTGCTCTAAGTCACCATACCTGGGGAGGGGGAGTGATGGATCCTCTGATTTTACAGCATCCGTGGGGGATTCTTCTGAAATGCTCCCCTGGATCCTGTTGTGGGATAATCACTGTAGGAAAACCTACAGCAGTTGCTCGTGGTTTCAGCCTGGTTGATGGCTTTGCAAAGCAAGAAAGAACTGCAAAACCACCCAGGGATTGTTTTACTTTCTTCTTTATTTTCTCTCTTCTCCCCCCACCCCCAGAGCTCCCTTCATGTTGCACCATGCAGTTTGCAGCATCCTAGCTGGGGTTTTCAGTTGTGGTGGTGTGAAGGTAACAATGATTTGGCTTCAATGTGCCACAACAGCTGCAGAATTCATTGGAGCTTACAAGCCTGTGAGTTGTAGCTGTGATGCCATTTACAGCTTTTATGGAAGAGCTCTTAAATTTCTGAAACGTGTTACTTTTTGAAGTGCATTATATTTGTCATTTGAATTCCCTAAGAATCCTGTCTGAGAAAAAAAAAAAAACCCCAACTACTAGCTTTGAAAATCCCCCTCTGCCCACTAAAAACCCAGGGAACTGTTACCAGGCAGGGAAGAGTCTCTTAGATTGAGGAGGGAACACATAGATGGATTTGTAAGTGCTAAAATGTCAATTAGTGCACTTAAAAGCTTAATGGTTGTCTTTGATGTGCTTATGATATCTTCAGTAAAGTTTGAATGTTGCCATTGATCAGGGAGTGGAGGAGGGATGAGGGAATTGAAGCCAACCCAAACCAGCTCTCCTGGAGAGGAGGGGCTGGTTCTCTGCACCGGCTGTGCCAGGGTGGGCACCTGGTACCCACCCTGAGCATCCCCCCTGCCCCAGTGCTGTGCCACCAGGCACCAGCCAGAACTGCAGAAGTGAAGGAAAAAAGCTTGTGCCATTGGTTTGAAAGTTCTCACCCAGAATTGTTATTTTGTTGTCGTTTGGTTGTTCATTTTTGTTGTTAAGAAAAGGGAAAGATCATGGAAAGGTCAAAATAAGTTGATTTTTTGTTTTTTTCCTTATCAGTTTAACACAGATCCGGTTGTTGTGAAGCACCTGTGTGTTAAAAATGGTTCTGTACAATCAGGATAAGAAGGACTTTCCCTCCCTTTTCCACACAGAACCTCCCAGCTGCCTGTTACCTTCCCAGTTGAGGGCTGGTGCAGTGTGACTTCTTAAACCAGATCTCAGAGCTGCCAGTCAGCTCTCCTCCTCCCTCCTGCTCTAAGTGGTGGCAGAGCTGCTCCTCAGCCTGGCTCCACCTGAATTTCTTGACATCAGCACCTTGAGCACTTGGCTGCACCTTCAAATGATTTGCTTCCCAGTGTTACTAAAACACCCCTGTTTGTTTGCTGGGTAGTGTTTTTGAAGTCAAATACATCTAATAGTGAAGGGTGAGCTTGGTAAAGCTTTATAGTTTTCAGTGATGGCAAAGCTTACCTTTGAGCACAGGATTTGCTGATGTAACTAAACAGACCTGAAAATACATTTAGAGTAGCCTTAGAGTGTCTTCTTCAATGGTCTTAGGAGTGAAGAGCACGGGTTTAGTTCTCCCAGCTCCAATGGATGCTTCTTTCCCTACCTTTGAAAGATATTCTGCCAGTCAGGAATGTAAACAAGGATAAAAAATGTCTGATAAAAATCTCACTTTTTGGGCAGTACATCGAGCAAAATCAACAAGTCAAGCTCTTAGCCAAGGCTCAGCACATCTACCCCAGGAGCCTGTGTCAATGCCACTGATTGAGCTCCTCAGCTGGGTCAGTAACATTGATTCCAGCCTCAGTAGGTTCAGTGGTTGGCTCTGTCACTACCCCTCCTGGGTTTAAAGATTGACAAGATGGGTTGATAGGTTTTTTTTTTTTGTAATCTTTTAGAGCTGGTGATTGCCTAAATGAGGAGAATCCTATAGACTGATATGAAAGAGTAGGAAACCAAGTGAAACATGATGATCCTGGACAATCCTGCTTTAGCAGGGAAGTTGGATTAGATGATCACTCACTGTGAGATGCCAGAAAAAACCCCAAATAGATGTCTGAATTCCCATAGAAATATTGAAGGGAAATTTGTAACACAGCAGTGGTGTCCTTCTCTCTTCCCTACTGCCTTGACATTATTTTGGCATGCAGAAGTGGGGAGTATTTTTCAAGTGAAGGATCAGGCTTTCTGTTTGAGGGTGGAAAAAGGTCTTAAGATAATGAGTAATGTGCAGCCGGGTTGGATTAGCCATATTGAACTTCACATCTGCAGGTCTTATTAGCTGAAAAGGCAGAAAACACTTTTTATTAGACTGTGTTCGTCTGGTTGCATAGTGGAGCTGGAACACCTTAGAAAAATATGAACTGAATCAAAATGAAATTAATTAGAAAGCATATATTTGAATTTAATTATCTTGAGCTGCTGAATACTCTTTGTGCATACTGGGTTTTATGTGTCTATCTGAAGTGTACTTGGTGGAGAGTTTTAATTAGAGCTGGAGACACTGTAAGAATATTTGGAATGGGAAATTTTTAAATGGCAGGGATTTTTCAGCTAGGAGTGCAGAGGGTTTTTGGAGCACGCTACCAATTCTTGCTTCTCTTTCCCCCCCCCCCCCCTTCTTCTTAATAAGCCACTTTTATGTTCAAATTAATACCAGATCCTGAAAAAGAGAAATCCTGCTGTGGCTCTTGGTCTTCTGCAGCGTGATCAGAGTTGTCAGATGCACAGCTGCAGGAGATTTTTCTACCTTTTTCTGTTTAATGGCTCATACCACTCTGCTCTTAGGGTACCATTTCACCATAAAAGTGCAGGGCTGTGGATGGCACAGGACATGTGGCTGCCTTGACTACTGCCTCAGATGTCTGACATGCCAAGACTCAAAGAGCTGATTTGGCAGCTGCCCAGCAGATTTTTATAAAGGCTCAGTTGGTGGCCAGAAACCCAGGCTGTCAGAGTCGTGTTATGCAATAAATAGTTTTTCAGCAGAAGTTTCTAATCCAATTTCAGCTGTAGTTTTTTTAGTAGTCTGTAATCAAAGATAAGTATACATTATTTTGTGGTGTTGGAGAGAAGTGAAGACGTGCAGCATCCCCCTTCAGGTCAGTTGGTTTGGGTTTGGGAAGGATTTAGACCTGCTTGCCTACATGGGAAATGATGCTTCAATTCTTTTGCTCTGTGCCTGGGAGGCACGTAGCTGTGTGCAGCACACCCCAGCAAACAGAATCCAACCTGCCTTCTAGGAGACATTCCCTGGGGTTTTTTTGAAGGGAAAACCAAGTAAGGAACTTACTTAGCATGTCAGAGCTTTTGCTCAGGCCTAAACTGGTGATGGTCAAACAGCAGATGGTACCTTGTCAGGCTGTCACCTGCCTGAAATCTTGCAGGTCCTGTCCCTCTAACAGATAAATCCCCACCTGTCTACTTCCCTTTCATTCTCCTGGAGTAATAAAGGTGCTAATCTGGTGGAAAACAGTAATTTTTTTTTATCTTGGGCTAGAGATTTGGACTCTTTTTCCCAATCAAGCTTGTCAAACAACCACATCTGAGCTAGTGCTGGCTTCTGGAGCAGGTGCATCCCATGAGGTGGCAGGTGAACTCCCTTAAGCCAGTTAGGAAAACAGCTCCCCACAGGCTGCATAATTATCTTTGACCTTCACACCTCTTTCTTCCAGCATTTGGGTTTTGGTGGCTTCTAGGTGCTGCCAGCTCAGTAGAGCCTGAAACTTCGGTGCTCTGGTTCCAGGATGATTGATTTATTCCCAGTCTGTTTTAAGAAGTTCCTAGTGTGGAGTCACTGCTGTTGGTGAGAGATGGTTCGAGTCGAAGTCTTGCTGTAAGTAGATAAAATAGGAAACTTTAGACCTGGCTTTACTCTGAATTTGTTTGGTTTAACTTTCCTCTTCTTTCATTTTTTAAGTGTTTATCTTGGCAGGCCAGCAGGGGAAACAGTTGATACTGTGATACTGGAAGCTTTCACTAGTTTCATATTGAGTAGTAGTTTTCTAGAGGTGCAGAAGCCTTGGCAAGGCTGCAGAATTTAAGTAAAAGAAACAATTAACACAGGAACCTGCTATTTTAAATTATTCCATTATTAGCCCTAACATTAAGTTAGGATTTTTTTGTTGTTGTTTCGGTGCCTCAGTTCTGGGAGGTAGGAACTTTTGTTTGGAAATTTCAATAACTCTTCTCCCCTAATGTATTTTTGCAAGAGTGGGTTGAAGCTCACTGGGCTCTGAAGTGCCCGAGGCCTTTAGTGACCCAAAAAACAGAGTGTTTCTTCTCTGTGTTGCTCTTAGAAGGATTTGGTCTGAAAGGAGGCGAGGCAATCCCCAGTGCAGGAGAGGCAGCAAAGGAGCACAAATCAGCAGGGGATTGCAGGGGATAAAAGCTGCAGAAGTGCTCAAGCAAGAGGAAGAGAGATCTTTTTTTGCCACGTTACCATCAGTTCTGCTGCTCGGGAGTTCCACGTGGTCTTCAGGGAAGTTTTCTGGAAGTATGAGGGGAAAAAGTCACTTTAATTACCAGCTACACTTAAATGCTCTAACAGAACCATTAATAAAGAAAATCTCCCCTTTCTTCATGTTAGTTAGCACATTTTTCAAACGTGACCTATTTTCCTAAACTAGACAGAACAGATTACATTTTCCAGAAGGCATGAGTCACTGTACTATAAAGTCTCCAAGCTGTATCAATCTTCATCAACTTAAGCCATTCATGAGGTTTTATTTTTTCTCACTGAATATAAGCAGTTTGTATTAAATGAGAAACTGCTACATCCGCTCTGGATAGTTAAATATTAAGTAAGTGTGAACTTTCTTCTGAGAGGAGAAGGAAGTGGAGAGACCTTGATAATAAGCAAAAAGGCTGCAAGGATATTACTGTGGGTATATATGGATATATCCAGTTTGCACGATGCCTTGCTTGGCTATAAGAAGCCCAAGCAGCACGATAGCTGCCAGAAGGAGCCCAAAAATATTTATTTATATAGCTTCTGTTGAACATACTAAAGTCTGGTTTGAGAACAGTACCCTGGAAGTGTAAACCTCAGCTAGGAGCTTCTGCTGAGCAGAGCTGCTGTCTGCTTATGGAACAGTCCAGTTGCTCCTGCAAGTGGCATACAGAGGGAGTTTGCACTCAGGGTTTTCCCCCTGCAGGCACCATGTGCCTTTGGGGTGCTGAGAAGCTTGATGGGACTTTGTGACACCGTGGAGACCTCTGCTAACTGGAGGGAAGGTACAGTGTGGATAAGGGAGTATGGCTTTTCTCATGAGGTCCACACCATGCCTCATGTATACGGAGGAAGAAGTGGGCTTTGTCAGTAATTGTGCCCAGTGCACTGAGTGGTACCTCACCCAGGGCTGCCCAGGAGAACTCTTTCAGCCTCAGATGGCATATCTAGGTTTTCCACCAATTTCTCTTTGGTCTGGCTTCTAGAGAAAAACAAGCATAGCTGTTTTCCAGTGGTAACATACAGCCAAAAGGCAAAAAGGCTGCAGGTCTTGATCCTAGTAAACAGAAATTTCCCTTTTGGTCCTTCAGCTGCAAAGTAATTTACATGATCTCTGCAAAATGTGTCGCCTCTTTTTCATGCAGAAGACAGACTTTTGTTGCTAACTAAACACAGAAAAAAACACCCCATCCTTTGAAATTGTTCTTCTTCAAAAATATCCTTGAGGAAAGGGTAGATGCTTGTGGTTTATTTTTCCCATTGCTTCAAAATGACCTTCTTAGGTCTGCGGGAAAGGCTCTCTGGGGGCTGTTGAGCCATGAAAGCACATTCATTTAGGGCACTGGGTGCCACTCTGATTTTAACCGAGTGTTGGCTGCAGCCTTGGAAAAAAAAAAAAGAAAGAAAAAAATTAGGGAGTTTGTGTTTTGTTGTTTTGGTTTCTGCAACCTGGCATGAAGAATGGGGTCAGGAGATGCGTGCTTGGGAAAGACCCAAAGAGAGAGCTGGAAACAGGCCAGCCAGCCACGCTGAGTCTCAGCACACATGCTTGTATCTTTGTCCCTCACAAAGTCCTGCCTTCTCAAAGAGAAACCATCGCTGCTGTTGAAGTATTTACATAGAAGCAAAAACAAACAGCGTGGAGTGCTGTGTGCATTCCCCCCTGTTCCCAGCTCTGTTCTGCCCTGTCAACTCTGACTCCTGTTTGCTGAAGGCAAGGCCAGGCTGAGGAATGTGGTACCGGGTGATGAATGAATGCAGGAGCTCGAGTGGAGTACAGAGCTTCTGCTGCTTCTCCTGGAGATGATGATCTCCTGATGTTTCACCTACCCAGCCTGCCTCCACTGCTGCCTGCTTTGCTGATGGGTTTCTCCTCAGGATTTGGGTGTAACTTCAGAAATAGGAAGGCTGTGTGTGCAAGGCAGGCAGCTTCAGCACAGCGAGCGAGCACCTGAGCTGTAGGTGAACAAGAGGCTTAGGGTAAACACAAGGAAGAAATTTCTCACAGTGAGAGTGGCAGAGCCTGGAACAGGCTGCCCAGGGGGGTTGTGGAGTCTCCTGCTCTGGAGACTTTCCAAACTGTTCCTGGGTGACTTGATCTAGGTGCCCCTGCTCTGGTAGGGGCGTTGGACTAGATGATCTTTCTAGGTCCCTTCCAACCCCTAACATTCTGTGATGAATAGTGAAAGGTACAGGGGGTGCACAGTTTGTTTTCATTGCAAATATATACTGATGTGCATTATAGAATTCATCCATATTGCTATAGATAGTTATGTATGCATTATTTATTAGTATGTCTCTGTTTTAGCTTCTACACAGCAATATATTGTATGGTTAATGTATCATATAATTTGAATATGCACGTAGCAAAGCCATATACACACTTGTGTGTATAT
>JANHGL010019640.1:10303-26337 GCA_024611195.1 Ceyx melanurus
GAAAAGAAAAAGGTCAGATCATTAAACAACAGAATTTCTGAAAAATCAAAACTGCATTCATCTTCTTCTGACCTTAATATGTGAAATGCTTGTGAATGTTTATATAACTGCTGTTGTTATTGCTGGTTTTAGCTTATGCTGTTTTCTTACTTTTCTCTCCTTTCTTCTCCTCTCTATCATGAGTTAGCCTGTTGCTGCCATCCGGGCAGGCTGGCAGTAAAATTTCCTATTTTTCTTATCTATTTTTCAAAACCACCACATAGCAGAAAACACAATGCTGAACCATCTAGAAAGTACCTCAGGATTGTTTGAGCCACGAGGTGATGTGACATGCAGGACATGATAGTGTTTATCTCAAACAATCCAAGAAGTTGAGACACTCAGGACATCTGTTGTTTGTCTTCATGACACTCCCCAAAGGAGAAGAGAAAGGGAATAAGGGAAGAGAGATTTAGCAATCAGAAAAGGAAGCTAAAACAGCTGGAATGAAAAGAAAAAAAAAATAAATATATACAAAACCAGTACCACCATTTGCCCCCCAACCCTTTCCCCAATTGTACTTATGTCACTGCTGATGCTGTGAACTGGGGAAGTCCCAGTTTGGGCCCAGTAGCAAATGGGAGCTGTGTTCAGGAGCTGGATTCAGGAACACACAGATAAAGATCAAAGGCAGAATGGACGCTTAAGTAAGCAAGAAACTGTAGGATGATCTAAGCCGAGTCAAGTAGCAAAGCTGTGTGAGCTGCATGGTCCCTCAGCATTATACCTAATATGATGTCTATGGTTGGAATCCCTTGTTGGTCAGTTCAGGGTCACCTGTCCTGTCTGATCCTCCCTTCAGGTGCCATGTCTCACTGTCTGCACCCACCAGTATGGTACAGCAGGTCCAGCAGTGGTCTGAGTGTAAACACCAGCCTTTGGTAGTAACTCTAGACATGGAGTGTTATCACTGCTAGGAGCAGACACTGTCTGGGAAAATGCGCTACTAACTTCAGACAGTGCAGTGAGTTAGAACTGAGCTGAAAAGTAAAATCACTGAACAGAATTAGTTCTGTTTTCACTCAAACTAGGACAGGTTCTCAGAATATTATTTTGTAGTTGTGGCCTCACAAGTGCCACATAGAGTGAAATAATCACTTCCATTGACCCGCTGACTGTGTTCTTGCTGATGTTCAGATTGTAATTGATCATCGTTAGTATGCTCCCTGTGGGCATGCTGCTGGCTTGCATTCCAACTGTTTAACCCATCTGTGTTTCTGTAATATCCTTCAATCAGAGATCTGAAACTAAGTCTCATTCATTTTTCTCTTGTTTCAGTGTACCTGTCACATTTCTGCAAGCTCTTTCTTATGAATGTTTTGCTGTGAAGTAGATGGGAACCTGAGATACAGGGTCTCAGGTGCATAACTGCAGTCTTTGGTAATGAGCTTACTTGTTCTGCTTCTTTCTTCCAGAGCAGCTGAAAAAGATGAAGTGGAGGCGATTTTAAGCTGTGTCTTCCAGTGATTTAAAATGTTGGGGTCCAAACTGAATGGAAATTAAGTCTCTGTATTCCTAGCAATGTGCTTTACTTCACCATGAAATGTTTTTTGATACTTCATGAATTTCACCCTCAAGAAACGTATACACATATGCTTACTTTTATGTGAAACTCTTTCAACTTCCTCTGAAGTTGTTGGTTTTGGAAATAATAATGACAAAACTTTATCTAAACTGCTTAGTTTTTTGCATAACATGGAGAATGGGGGCTGCGCTGGCAGATAATTTTATCCTAAGACTGGAGGATGTTTGCTGTGCTGTGGCTTGTTTTGCTTTTAAAACAGGAATATCTCCAGCTGTCTGCTCCTATCACACTGCAACACAGGCAGCAGCAACATGAGGTTCCCGGGCTTAATGTACCAGGTCTCTCAATCTTACAGAAATGGAATCTTGTGAGACTAATTCTCTTAGGGTATCCTTTACTGTTAGCTTGCTGTCTCCTGTTTTGGAGTCCTATATTCTCTGGAAGGTGAGCTTTATCAGAGAGATACAATCCACAAAACACTGTGTCACCCTAATTCCCAGAGGTATAAGTTAGACTTGGAAGTCAGCATCTCATTGGATCAGCTTAATTAATAATCAAGCAAGGTGAGGGAAAGACATGTCTTGGACTCAAAGATGACCTTTATTGGTACAATATCTGTTAAATATCACAAACCTAGGCAGTACTTCTTCAAAGGAAGAGTGCCTCCAGTTTTGTGAAGAAAAGGCAATTTAAGTACAAAGAGGTAAAAGGTAAAGATTGGGCGGCTCCACAGGAAACTATGCAATATACTCTTTCATTCAAAAAGAATATATGTATTTTCCTTCAGACAGAATTCAGTCTTTAAAAAAAAAATATCCCTAAAAAGAATGTTATTTGCACTGTCATCTGTTCCAGATAACTGCTGTACAGCCGAATTTCAAATCAAATGAAATTGTAGGGTAACACAGAGATGTATGACAGAACATAGAAGATTAAATTGATGCTTGATAGCCTGGTTATCTTTTCTTATGCAGCCATTTATTGTGCAAATAAGTTTCCCAGATCTCTGCATTAGCAAAATCATGAAGACTAGTTCCGATGCACTTTGAAGGAAACTCGATCTTGGCTTTATTCACCAATAGTGTCTCCTGCTCATCATATATCCCTTCCTCAGAAAAAGCTACTGCATATTTGATCTCTTTTTACATTAAGGGAAACAAAGGTAAAATGCCCAAGAAGTATGTATTGCTTACCTGCATGATAGGGGGATGTGACTGTAATGATACTACTATGATTTTTCTGAAGAATGACTTACATGCAGCAGGTGTATTCTTTAGTGTCATCTTTAAATAATAAACCTAGATAGTTTCAGCAAAAGAACAAAATTAAACATCTGTCTTTTATTTCCAGGTTAGAGTGGAATCGATTCTCAAGTGAAGGATTCAACCTGCACGTTAAAAGCAGTTTCCAGCACAGAGCAGTATATTTTGCACACCATGGCAGTGATAACCACCAAAGCTGTGCTCACAAGTTAAATGGCCATCTCCCTTCAGTTCTTGTAGCCAGGCTGGCAACACATCAACAGCCATGGGCTGACTGTGCACATTTTCCCCTAATTTTTCTAGCAAGGAACTGAGTACTATCATATCAGTGTTTTATAAATGATCCTGTTTACACACTGTGTTGGTATCTGCAAAGGTGATCTCAGTGCTGTTTAGTAAATAATTTCAGCTTGTCCTAGAGACAGTAAAACACCAAGGGAAAACACTTTCCCTCTTCAGAACTCATCACAAAACACTTTTCAACTTGGTCAATGCTTTCAAGAAAGGCTTAAAAGTCACCATGATCCTTTGCTGGTCCTCAATTTTTCCTTTCACCTTAAGGAAAGAAAGTAGTACTTTTAAAAAATATATATTTTTGTTGTTGTTTTTTGCCTTTTTTTCAAGGATTGTTCCCTATAAACTCACTATACTATTATAGTATAATACTACTATAATACTATACTATTACTCACTATAAACAGTGAGTAATAGTAAATCTCAACTTGTCTTTCTACCTGAAAATGAGGACAGCAGAAAAGACTTGCAAACACTTGGTTCTGAGGAGTTTCAGATACCTGAGCAGTTCGAGCACTCTGCCAGAAGATGCACTACGTGTTATTTAATGAATACGGACCATCAGTCCAATAACTAGATGCTTTCCTCTGAAACCTTGTTGTTTACAGGTAATGCATCTTCACATCAGTAATGACTGGGGCTGTAAGAGGAGGGCAGGTGGATATATGATGGAGGTTATCTTGGCCGTGGAGATTGATTAAGCTGGAGGCTAGAAGAGGGAAGGGTAAAGATACTGCAGTAAAGAGGTGATTGCCCTAGTAAAGGGATGAAGGAGGAATGTGGAACAAGAACTGAACTCTTGATACTAGAGATGTGAAATCCCACTCATAGGTTAGTTCCTCTCCCTTGACTTGGGTGTTGGAATTATTGAAGACATATAGCTTAAAATTTTGTCAGAAAGATATTTTGGGCAATTGTTGAGGAAGGAGAATAATTTACATGTTAGAATAATTCATTTCCTTTGGTTTTTTTTATTGTTGTTGAGACAGAAGATTTTACTGACATCTTACCTCTACTAATCTGAGGAATATAAGTACCTTGAACTCACTCTTCATAGCCTGCATTATTACAACATTACACCTGCTGCTGTTATTGGAACTGGGATGGACTGGCTGCACTAACACTTGTCATACCTTTCAATCAATCTTCTGGATGTATAATATTTGGAATTTTTCTATCATAAGTCAAAACACTCAATTGGAAGGGAGCGGTTCTTTGTTTCTTACAGAAACAACAAAAAAATAATCAGATTTTGACAGAATTGCCTATGGCAGTTGTCTTCAGAAGCAGGGGAGAAAGTCAAAGCTAAATGCATAATCTTTCTTTTCAAGAATTCTTATGACAAAAATAATGTGCTGTTTTATCAAGACAGATTCTTCCAAATCTCAGTGGGAGCAGTTACATAGACAAAAGCCCCAAACAAACAAAAAACCAACTCCTATAAAAAAAAATCAATGGGATGTAACAAATATTTATTTATTTGTTTGTTTATTTATTTATTTTTTATATCTAGTACTTCTGAGGTATTGGACTTTTGTCTCATGTTCTGCAATAAGATCTGACAGGACTGTAGCATCCTCTTTTTTATCCTGAATGAAAATATATCTAGATAAAAACCTAAAAGTGTAATTTTTATTTCATGTTTCATTTACTCAAAGCATTCACAACATTAGGAGTCTGGTGTTATCTATCTGTCTGTAAAAGCAGATGGAAATTGCTATTATGGCACTTGGTCTGTCTATTAACAGATTTAATTTGATGATGTACCTCTGGGTAGGAATTCAAATAATGAACTCTTAAATTCAGATGATCATGCAAAACCATCATGTTGCCAGCCACCCTCTGATGAGCAATAATTACAGATTTGTGAATTTTTCAAAGTCAAAAGCTGTTGGATTGATCTGGAAGTCGGAGAATAATGGGAGTTCAGCTCTTAAGTGCCTCTAGACTTCTTTGTAATAAAGGCTCAAACCTCTGCATTCTTATCGTAATCATTCAAAGAAAGCTTATGCTCAACATTATATATATATTTTTTCTTTCTTTCTTTTTTTAATGGAGAATTCCAAAATCAACATCATTCATGTGTATCTTTAGAAGAAAGACTTAGCCACATTGGCTCCATTCGTAGCTCCGTTAGGAGAATGATGTGCTCAGACTGAGTCGACAAAGTAGCATCTCTGATACTGGTCATTGGGGTTTTCTCTCTAACATGCAATAAGGAAATGGGGAAAAACAGCCTTTCAAATTCCTGAATAAACTATACAGCACAGACAATGAAGTTCTGAGAACCTTTTATTGCTTGTATTACTTGCTTATTGGTTGTTTTTTGGTTTGGTTTTTTTTTTTTTTTTTTTTGACACAAGTAACAAGCTATTTACAATATTTTCTGCTCCAAGCTGTAGGAGTTATGGGGTTTGCCTGTTACAATGCAGTTAAGTACACTAGCCAGTATGTAAATGCTGCAGCCAAAAACCTTTTTTCTGTTCTCGAGTCCCGTACATGGGGAGTTGTGCAAACCAAATACAGACTTCAGTTTCACAAGATGACATCCATGTGAGTGACCTTGATATGTGTTTTGGTGTCTATTGTGAAGATCCAGGTTATTAAAAAAATAATCTCGGCAAATGTCCGTGCAAAATGGGTTAAGATCATTTTAAAGTAAACTGAAAATCCTCTAATTGATGGTATCCACTCTTAATTTTGTATGGAAGGATGTGCTAGGGTTAAGCGCTGAATTGTTTTAGTTTCCTCCTGTTTCTGTGCTCTGCTGTTGAAAAGCTGGACTGTGTCCAGGCAATCCTGCCATGCCCACAGGCAAAGCAGGAGTGGTGGCTGGTGACAGGGCAATGGTATGAAGAGTAAGGATGGGAAATTTGTCTACAAATGGTGTCATTAAGAGAAGCACCGAGGACATGTTGTAGGAAAGGACAACTGCAATAACATTTCCTGGGTTGCTAGTGGGTCCTGTAGGCAGAGACCTGATGCCAAGGATAAAGTCAGTGCCAGAAGTGCAATAGCAGTCAGAGTAGCCATCAGGCTGACACTTAAAATCAGTATTTTAACATTTGGTGGTGTATAAGGCTAATAAGAGCTCTTCACAAACCTCGTGGGGTAATACAGTTGAAATGGGAGAACAAATGTATGTATTTGCTAGTTTATGGCTTCCTTTTCCATATCATGCTGGTGTGTGAACACAGCTCTTACTCCAGGCTGCAGGGCAGTGGGAAATGATGGGACAGCTTCCAAGGGGAAAGGAAAAAGTCTATCTTTCTACAGGTTCTATTCTCAAAAAGTGCTTGTTCAGAAGAAGGTGTGTAGGCATTTGCCCCCCCACCTCCACCCCCCCAAAAAAATAATTAATTTTTGCAAAGGTTCCTGTGATGTGGAAAAGCAGAGCCAGGACAGCTGGCTAAGGGCCAGCAAATCATGCACAGCTTTCAGTTGGATGTAGCACAGAGATGCTGAGGTGACTGCTTTGCAGATTGATCACACTAATATGTTTTGGAAGAGTTATGGGCAATACAAAGTGAATTTGAAACTCCAATAAGCCCGAGTTTACAGAAGTGTCTGCAACTCTGCAGATTTGCAGTGCTAAAACTCGAGGAACAGGGAATATGTTTATAGAAGTGTATAAAGTGTGGAAAAGCACAGAACAGCAGTTTTTATTTACTTACACTTTATAAAATTCACCCCTCTGTATCTGAGTTTTCTGTTCCTTACACACCCTCTTCTCCCAGTTCAGCATTGCCATCCAGGTAAGCCAGTGGCTCTGTTGTGAAGTAATTGTTAGGAGTACCACGGGACTTCAACTGCTTCATATATTGTTGTTATAAAACTTAAAATGGTAAATCACTGCAATGACAAAGACGCCATAAAAAGCCATCTAATAAGCATGGATTTCATTTATTTACCATACTACTAAAAAAATATTTTAAAATATCACTGGAGCACGCTATAAAATTTTGTGGCACTCATTTAACAACGTGATAAAATCTATAATATATATTTTAGGTTGTAGAGGAAGAATTGAATGTGGGCAGGCTTTGTGTAGGATATTTTTTTAACCTCTCTGGTACTGGACCTGTAAATCTTGTACTGAATGTGAAAATCAGAACTTAAGCAAGGTGTTAACATTTATGCTTTTTCATGTGGCAAAGGTAGACACTGCATCTTAAGTAGAAAAAAATAAACTTGAAAGTTAGCTCTAGCTCCTGGGCTTGATTATCTCTACTATGTTGCAATAATATCACCTTGTGATTGTAGAGTAGCTTTCATCTTAGAGGCTTCCAGCTTGCTCGTGAGCTATGCTCACAAATAAATGTGACCATTGTTCTGCTGGGAATAGGCAGACTGATTTGCAGTTGCAGAATTGGCTCTTTCTTTTTTCTTTTTTTTTTTTTTCTTTTGTAAATGGAAGATTTTATACTGAGTAATCTGTTTTCTCATGTTTCTAATGTAAATCTTTTGTTTAATGAATTATTTTACATATTTAAAACAGACATAATTATAATCTTCATAATAAAATATTTATATATTTGCTTGCTGTCACAATGATACTTACCTCCTATTACCTAATTAAAAAAAAAATAAAGTGAGTAATGAATGAGAGACAGACCAGTCCATTGACTTCTAATGAAACTTTTCTTTGATTCAGCTGGAAAGGGTCTAGTATCAGCTAATTTTCCTATATTCCCTTTGTAACTGGGGAAGCAGGAGGCAGCTCTAGAGTGCTAATCATTTCCTTGGGTAGGCATTTGACACAGATCAAATAATGTAGGCAGTATGCTAGTCTCATTCTATTTGCCATAAGGATAGTCAGACCTTTGGGTGAGAAAGTTCTAGAATGAAACCCATTAATATAAACCTACTAGCTACTTCAATAAATCAATACACATAGCTATGTGTTTTGAAGATAAATGGGCTACTATTGGGAGTACAAATGCTATGAACAGTTTAAATACAGTGATCTTTATTCATGTGAGCAGTTCTGCAAGAGTGAATATGCTTCCTTACCACCTTATTCAGTTGTCCTTTGGACATATGAGCTTGATCTGAGCATTGTTCAATTGGTTCTAAACCCATGATTTATGTGGCTCAGGTTAGAAAGTAGAAGCATTTCATAGCACAGATTAGCACTCATTTGTTGAGAAAAGGAACAGATACTCAAGAGCAATAACCCATTTGTGGTTTTGGTAAAGAAAGATCTCATTTTCATATACTGACAATGATTTAAACTAGGTCTATGACCAGATAGGTATTTGTTTATACTCAGCTGTATTTCTTATACCACAATCATTCACAGAGGTCAAGGTCAGCCTTTTGGAATGCACAAAAATATAATTTTAATCTCATCCATTTCCCATATAGAAAATGAGAGAACGTGCTAGTTGCACTTTGCCATGCTGTTATGTCTTGTGAATGGTAGAAAACTTAAAGTCAAATATGGATCTGGGGGTCTGAACACTGCACACAGGTTGGCAGCTAGACACAGGATTTTATTCCTGCCTGTATTTGACATATAGAGCTGGCTGTCCTGCACAGTTACTGTTCCTTACATCATGCCTGGTTCTTGGAAGTGTTCCTGTTCAGACTTGCTCTGAGTGACTGAGGATGTGGACTGCAAAGCAGATTTTTATTTCAAACATTTGAAGGGTTTATCCCCGGTCACATTTCAGAGCTGACAAGTGGAATGGAATTCCAGAGCATTATGCCAATAAAATGGGCAGCAGGGCAGCAGATGAAAGCAAAGCTTTAGGTTGTGTATGGGTCTTCAGGTTGTTGTTTCCCAACAACTGGCAGTAAAGGAGCCCTCTCTGTCACTTGGCACTCATTACTTCATTAGTGGTAGGTTCATAGAATCTATGGTATTTGAATATATGCTGTTAGAAGGTCTGCTAAGTGATCTACCCTTATCTGTGCAAGAGACCCCTTTGAAGGCCCTGCTTGCTACATGATGATTTCTACAATTAATTTCTAGTGTATTTACCAGTTTATTTGCTTGTCGTTCCTAAAAAGGGAAGAAATGTTGCTGAGAGCTCTTGTGTTTCTCACTGGTGTAAGAAAGCTGCTTCTTGCTGATTTCTTTGTGGCAGTTTAACTTTTTAAGGTGGTGGAACACATAACATACAAGATATTTACTAAAAACGTCAACTTTTTTTATTGAGAGATCTACAAAACAAGAACAAAAAAAAGTTTTCTAGGGCAGGCTAGAAATACTAAAGACTTTTGAACTCTTGAGGTTCCAGAATGAAGTTATCACTTTTCCTGCTTCTGTGGGGCTTATCTGAGATGCATTTGTCAGTATAGCACCACTGAAATCAGTGAAAGACTGTTGATTTGCATTAGGAAGTTCAAGTTACTCCACAAGAAAGTTACCTTGATCAGTGTAACCAAAATGTGAAGAAGCTACAATACCTGCTGTACTGGTATTAAGCACAGATGTCCAAAGTAGGCAATTCTGCATTGATAACAGTATTGATAACCATTTCTACTTCACTTAAAGTAATTGCTTTTAAACAGCCCTCTGTCTTGTTTAGAAATAACCTTGATGTTTACTAGAAATTGTTGCCAGTTCTTGCTCAGAAAAAAAACCAAACTAAAACAATCAACAGTATCCATTCAAATATCTCTTGGATGAGCTAAGGATCAACAAATCTACCCAAATTGTATATGAAGCAAAATGTTTCAGTTCACACTTTTACGAGTGAGCACTTTTAAGGAAGCTCTAAAAGGGATAAAGGAGGCCTCTTCATTTTAAAGACTGCAAATTTGTCTAAATGCAGACAGTAGTAACAGTATATAGACACTGCCCATCTTCCCCATTTTCCCTATGCCTTGGCTTTAGCTTTTAATTTACATTACACAGTAATATGCCTGCACAAAACTAGGCAACGGGTTATCATGTAGCACCAGCCCCAGAGCAAAGCATGCTCTGTCCAACAGGAGAATGACCACTGGGGTGCTTGGCTGAGTCCCAAGCCCAGTGATGTACTTCCTATGGGAAGAGCTATGGTGCACCACAGAGGATGCCAGGGGCAGAATGTTCCTCTGGAGACCATGTTGCACTTCTTTTTCTAGCTGGCTACTGACAAGTTTTTCCTTTTGTTTTTATTTTTTCCCCAAAGTAACCCTAACTGGTTGATGTATACTATGAGTTATAGACTGTGCAAATAAATCTTTGTGCAAAACATATCACTGCATCGATTGGAGTTCACATCAAGAACTGGTGTGTGAGGCTTTATACATGGAAATAAATGTCAGCTGTAGCTTTCAATTCTCTTTCTTCAGCTCTTTGACAATATTGTCAAGTTAAAGAATCGGTTTTATTATTCAGTAACCCCCAGTTTAAACTAGGCCTTTGAGCTACATCTGTGCATTTCTATAAGCTACAGAAAACCTGCACTGGAGGTAGAATAAGTTTCTAGGGAAGTAAACAGGCCTCATGAAAATTTGAAGAGGTTTTCATGTTGGAAACTGATGCAATTGTAATTTGCAATAAATGATAATAACCTGCTTCCTTATTTGTCACAAACAAGACTGCATTTGCTCTTGGACATATTAAAATCCTGGTTCAGGAAGTGACCTCCTTAATTTATTCATCATGAAGTATCCAAATACATATCATATTAGATTAAATGGCCAAAATAAATTAAATCCCCCCCTTTATTATATAAACAGTGGTTTAAAGGGTGTGGCTATTACAGATAACAAAGCCTGACTTTTATTTAAAGAATACAGCAAGTATATTTTTTTATACAGTGGGGAACTACAGCAAATTAGGCATGCAAAAAAAGGCCTCTGAAGGTGAAAATACAATGGAGTTGTTTTCACTTCTCATCTTTAACCTTGGTAGGAGCTGAATCTTTTGAAGCACTGTGGGACAGTCCTCATTAATTCTAGCCCCTAAATTTACAGAATAATGGGGAAGTAGAATGAAAAAAGGAAAATTAACACAAAAGAACCCTAAAAGGGATTATAAACAGACCACAGGCCAGTTCCATTTTCAGAAGAGCACCACTAATAATGTGTCTAAACTTGAAGCTGAATAGGTTGATTAATGTATGTAGAACCACTTCTTATTAAATCTGTGTCTAGATGAGCATTTATTTTAGGTCTATGGGCTTAATTCTTACTTATATAAAGCTAATTTAGGACACTTTGATCCTACTGCAGCTCATTTATGTACAATTTAAATGTTTAGAGCAAACCTAAGTTAAAAGTCTTGGAACAGGTAATAAAAAGATCTGTATTTTAAATTATAAAATGGCTGTACTTCTGATGTGCATTCTATGTCAAAATAAAATGGCATGTGTGTGCCAAAAACTGACTTGTGATTTGAAGGATGCTAGTAGAAAGGCAAAGACTTAGGAAAACTTTTTCCTTCTTCCACAAGTGGTTGGGAATTATACCTATTTGTGTGCTTTCTCTCTCTGTTCATACCTTGGTTGGTGTTCTATTTAGGTGATATTGTGGTTGAGTTTAGGCTGGAATTTAAGTAGACCTAGCTTTGTACTGGATAGCCCTTCTATGGCCAGTGTAGGGGAATTCTTCCATCAGAAATGGTTTAAATCAGATGAGGACCATCTCTTCTCACAAGAGGATTCCCATCTAGGGCTGGAATCGATCCAGCTCTTAACTCTTCAGTGCTGGTTTGAGTGAAGACAACAGGAGGAAGAGGTCAAATGTATGGCTATATTATAGGAAAAATGAGTACTTGCAACAGTAGAGATTGTGTTCAAGACGAAAAATTATTAATATTTCCTTAGCTCTTTCTGTGTAGGCTCACAGTACCTGAAGTAATATTTTTTCAGGCAGATCAAGGATAAAGGATGGATACCGAAGTTCAAATGTAATTTCTTACTGTGAATCTGAAAAAAGTTTAAAATATACTGTTCTACTTTTGACCTGGCTACTTGCGGAATATGGTTATTCCTGGCTATGTGCTGTATTATTCTCAAGCAGTCAATTATAAACAAATAAACCTCTTCTACTTTAAATCCTGCAGAACTTTACATGCCAGCTGGTGCCATGTGGCCAGAAGCTACTGGCTTTAATTTACTCTTATCACAATTATATACTACTGACTTTAACTCTTCAAGTTCTCTTGAAGGTCAAAGCTGTGAAATCTGAGCACATGAGAAATCTGAGATGCTGTTGGTAGTAATGTTAAACATATTCTGAAGTAGGACATGTACTATCTATTTTTAGCTGTAATCTTGGCTGAGTGGCAGAGTTAATGCCCTGGTTAGAGTCTGAATAATACATGAGACATGTACTATGAGAACAATAATTTATCTATAATCTGATGCATGAAGTAATGAGTGGTAATTTTCTCTTGAGATGCAGTAGATCACTATGTACCTTAGTAAACAAGTGTAAATGGTTTGGCAAGCACATGGTAGTCATAATGGACTCATTTAGCCTCTTGTTGAAATCACAAGAGTGATAGCAGGGCTACATTTGTCACAGTGTCTTGCCGAAGATTTGCAGCTGGAAAGAAGAATGAGGCACCCACCAGTAAATAAAATGTGTTTATTTCAGAAAAGTAATTGAGAATATTTGTACTTTATGAAAAAAAAACAACAAAACCAGCTCTCTAGAGATACATACTGCTGTGTTTGCAACAGAATCAGGCTTTACTAAAAATTGCTTGATTGCATAAATTTTGTTTTCCCTTTTGCCTTGGCTTTTCACCCTGCAAAAGTAGTGCTTTGTCCATATTTGTTTCTGATGGTTTGAACTGACAAAAGAAAACTTAAAAAGTAATTTTACAATGGGATATCTATAAGACAGGCATTGAAAGGGAAATAGTGATGAACATCTTTTTAACTGGTTAAACTCTAGTCTTGGGGTAAGAGATGTATTCAACCCAAATCCATAATCTGCTCATTTTCATAGCATCTATGAAAACAAATGAGGTGTGTGTATTTTACATGTCCTCTACTCTAACTCTTCTTATGTTTAGTGAAGGAATTAACAGGCAGACTTTTTGGGGTGATGTATAACATATCTGTGTAGAATCATAAACAGTACTACACAAGTTCTACAGCTCACAATACCTCCGTGGTAGTTGCTTTCTATACCTCTGGCATAAGCTTCTCTCTGAACCAGATTTCTCAAAGAAATTCCTTGTGTGCAATGAGTTTAAAGTGTAATCTGAGGTCTCTTGAAACTCTAACCTCAAATTCTTTATTACTGCAAACTCCTGATACATTCTGAGGTCTTGCTTTTCCATGCTCTGGCATCAGTGTACAAAGCAGAAGACTCAGCCAACTCTGAATCATCCCAAAGACAAAAAGGAGAGCCTAAAGCTTTATAGACAAATACTTCGGTATAGCTAGGTCAATACATTCAGTTGTTGCCAAAATCCTTCTGGGGTGTAAGCATTGTGCACAGCTTTTTTTCATGGTTCATTTAATGTTGCAATGGTTAAATAAAGGTGAAATGAAAAACATGCTTTTCTAGGAGTGAAGCAAATACTAGTCTTAACTTTAGTGTAAGAGACAGTCTAGTTTTCTCCCTTTATTGTAAAAAAAAATAAATATAAGTGCAGTCAGGTTGATTGCTTCTGTTGCTCTACTACTGAATAACTACAGTTGCCACCTCTTTATGGGAGACTGTCAAATGTTTTTATTGTATGCACATTGTTGTTTTCAAGGACGTTAGAAGATGATATAAATGTGACAGTGATAAATCTGAATTTGACCGAAATACAACTTCAAAGTCTTCTGATCAAATTGAATGAATAGCAAAATGTTATTTAAGTAACAACATTTTTATATGATCCCAGAAAATAAATACATCTGTTTTTGTTTTGCCTTTTAATGGAACAGTATATAAGAGGGACAGTTCTAAATTTCTGGCAGGAAACAATAATAGGAGAAGTTAGAAGTTAATTGCTGTCAGCATCCTTTTAGTAGACAGTCTTTTACCAATGGCAAAGGGATAGTGTGATATATGCTGAAGAATAGTCAATATTGAATTTGATTAATCAGGCTGGTTAATGTTCCAAGAACCTGTGGTCTGTGGTGTTCATGAAGCTGTAATTGTGACTTTCTTTGTGTGTTTTAGTCGATTTTCCTTATTGTTGGAACATCTACAGTTGTTCTCCATGGCAGTGCCATAAGGGCACCAGGAAGATTTGCAGATTACAGAAAGCAAGTATGAAATTCCAACAATGAAGGAAACACCATCAACTCTGTTTTATTAATAATCTAAATAAACTTAGAAATTTGGAAAAGGCAGGTTTATTTGAAGACCTGGTTGTCTTCCTTTGTAGCAATAGAAGTGCAAACTAGTCTAAAATTATGTGAAGCAAGACTATTCCACTGAAGACAACAGAGTGGTCCTAGCTGAGAAGTTATCCCTGATTATGTACTGCTAAGTGGGAACAGGCATCTTGGCAAACTTCAGCTGCACTTGTCCCAGAACAGCTGGACAGAGTGGCCTCTTTGCCAGATTTGACAGTAGCCGCAAGAAATAAACCCTGCTGCTAAAGCATCTTGGAGCTGACAACAGTAAAGCCCTGCTCCTGAGTGACAGTTCTGATCCATCAGGTGCAGGACATCAGCAGGACAACAAGAGCAAGGCAAGCTCTGAATATGCACAGAGTGATGTAAAGCTCAAGGTGCAGGAGAGAAAAAACTGTAAAGGAAATAGGCAAAAAATCTGGGAAGAGGGAGAGATGGAAAGAGGATGATGAGGAAGAGAGAGGAAAGCATTTAGAAACCAAAGAGTGCATCAGTTAAGGATTAAATATCCTCCTTATGGAGATGAGAGAAAGGAGAATAAGCCAGAAGGCTTCAAGACTGAGCTGTTCAATCTACAGAGCAGCACAGAACCTGTGCTGAGCTGCTCAGTGGAAGCACAGTGTGAAAGAAAATAACCAAGGAAAGTGTTTCTGGCCTAGCTTCATGACAAATAACTCAGAGAACATCTATAAGTCTAGTTTAGAGTGGGTTAAGGCACAATCCTTCTTTATACAGCTCCATAACAAATTTTTAATGGCTTTGCTATGTGTCAGATAAACAGCTTTCAAAATAAGCTCTACTATGGGTCAGATTCCCACTCCCAGGCTGATTTGATCCAGGAGTAGCTAGCTCAGTGCTGTGAAGTCCATACCTGTATTGTACCAGAGTAGAATGTTATCCATGACAAGTTTTGAAGTGTTGATGTAACCAACACCTATACTACCTTGACTCTGTTCCTTTTTGCCACAAGACAGCAGTGATGGAGATTAGACCATTTTTAATTACTCCACAGCAAAGACTTTTTTATTTGGCCATGCAAAGGTAGTTAAGTATAATTTATCCCTAGTGCAGTTCTGTGTATTCACCAGAGTTGCACAGAGAAGCTGGTGTGTAGTATTTATAATGGAAGCAATTAGCACTGAAGCACAAATGTTTATGGCAGACTTCACTGACTCATTTTTAATTATTTTACATCTTTTGCATTGTTTTAATTATATAGTGGAGATTAAGCCTTACGAGAGTGACATTGTTATGATACAGTCACTTGAGATAGTTCACAGGACTAAACATTATCTTCAGAGAGCTCCTGCTGTCATTAGAGTGGAGAATGTTTAGCATCTTCTAGTTGCATCTTGGCTTCTTATAGGATTTGCCTAGTACTTGTTATCATCAAAAACATCATGAAGAAGACATAATGATAAAACCTGACATAACATTCTCCTAATTTCTCCAGTTTAATATTAATTTCAAACAAGCTGATGTCTTTGACTCCCAAGAGGGTTCTTTCTATTCATTTAAGTTCTCCTATCTCTCTGTATGGGAGAGACCTTCTTGTCTTTTTGCCTTTGCCCTTTCCATTGTCTGTTGCCAGAATCATAGAATGATTTGGCTGGAAGAGACCTTCAAGATCATCAAGTCCAGCCATTAACCCTACACTGCCAGGGT
>JANHGL010019640.1:27408-72805 GCA_024611195.1 Ceyx melanurus
CAGGCAAAGAGAGAGAAAAAGAAAAAAAAAGAAAAGTTTTGTTTCTCTCCTAAAGGGAATTGCTACCCCTTGACACCTACATCAAACCATGTTCTTCAGTCAGATATCACATCTGCTCTTGTTCTTGATCAGGATTAGTAAAACACCCACAACTTTTACATTCATTTGGGCTTTACTGTTCTTGTCCATTTAGTAAATAATTTAAATTTTGAGGAAAATAAAAAATTATTCACTTGATTTTGTCTGATATTCTGCAAGAAGTACAGTCTTCAGTTGAAGGTTACAACCATGTCCTTAAGTGGTACAATCAAAGTAGGTGTTGGAGCTATTATGAGGAATGAGGGAAAGATTCTTTAATCATGTTAATGATGTCCTCATGATCAAGAAGCACGTGAAACAGGCAGTGTCCCTGAGATAAGTCACTTCTAGACTTATTTTGAAAACTCACATTGGGTGAACATCAATTCCATTTCTTATACTGTGCAGCCTCCACTGGAATTCTGTTTTCATTATGAGATGCCATGTTTCTGAATGACTTCAGGAACTTGCACTTGTATGACTGTGTCATGGATAGGTAGCAGCTGGAGAACTGAAATGTGGAAGGGACATGGCATGTATAAGTGATCATACTTATGAATTCGCTCCTTTTCCCTGTTAACAGAAAGCTCATAAATCAAAATTAATTGATTCCTGTCTCACTGATTTTGGTTTGGTTTGTTGTTGTTTTGTTTGTTTGTTTTGCTTTCCTACATACAAGAGGAGAATTTGGCTTTGTGAAGTGATTGCTTTATTGATTTAATACTGAAGCTGCTGAATCAGCTATCTTGTTAGTGTTGCTTTAGGCAGCAAAAATAAAGAAGTCTAATTAAATCCAGGTAAAACATTGCCAACCTCATGCAGCCATTGAGCCTAGCTATAGCACTACATTGCATTTTGGTGTAACATGCTGTTTGGGCTTCAGAAAGACAGAAGGCTTGGTGAATTATTTTCCTCTTTCAAATAATTGATTCAAGCGAGACAGTGAAATATACAGTTAATACAATTGCCTTAATATTATTGAACAGAGGTAGCCAATCTTATTTTATTTTATATTTTATTTAATAGTTCTTAAGCTCCATCATAACTTTTTTCAAACTTCTACAATGAAAGAGGTAAGGCCTGCCTCTGTTTTGATACTTAGGTTCTGTGTGAAAGTTGTGCTTCAGGTATGTTTGTTTTACTCAAATGTTTTATTTCCAGTGTCCAGAACCGGTCCATAACTGCCAGAAAGATTCTCTTTTGTTGCATGTAATTGCTCCTTTCCTGGAGGAATATATGTATTTTTAAGAGGGAAAACTTCTCATCCCACAAGGCTTCCACTGTATCCCACAAAGTTCCTTTTTCCTCTTGAATCTTCTGGTTGTTTTCCCTGAAAGATAGAAACTCTTCCCAGAGAAACAGTTGGCTGCTTGAGATGGCTAGCTCTTCCTCCCAGAAAACTTTGTCCTTCTTCCAATGAGCCTTATAATCCTTCCAGAAAGCCTCGTTCTTACCCTGCAGGATTTTGTTCTTCTCATATGTGGCTTTATTCTTTTCTTGGATGTCTTGATTCTGTTTTAATAAAGCCCTGACTGCTTCCTGATCCTTCCTTCCTTGATCTCCTCCTTAGTAGGCTTCATTTTCTTCCAGAATTCTTCAAGATTTTCATGAATGTTACCAAATTGTTCTTGGAAATATTTTTTTATTTAATCTTGAAGTCCGTAATCTTCTGTAGGAAGTTGTTGCTTTCTTCTAAAACATTATTGATCTCTTCCATGCAAGCCTTGTTCTTTTCCTAGAAAATCTTTATTTCTTTCTTTAAGGATTTGTTCTCATTCTGAAAGGCTTTGATCTCTTCATGGAAATTCTTACTGGCTTTGCAGAAGGCTTTCAGTTGCTTCTTGCAGTCCCTTTTCTTTCAAAATCCTACAAAGCTGCTCCTTCTGGAAGTTGGACAAATTTGCCTGGAAGTTCTTATTCTGTGTCTTTGAGTAGTAAAAAGCGGGTATTTTGTTACTTTGTTTTATTTGCTCCATCCTTTGATAAGACTTTTGTTTTTGTTTTTGTTTTTTTTTTTCCATTTGGATTATAACTGAGAGGATAGAAACTGGATGCTTGGGTCTGACAGGGTTGAACAATTAAGTCTTCAAGTACAAGTTACGCAGGATACTGGCTGCTGCTACTGGTGAAATGGGGAAGGTGTTGGTGCAAGACACAGTGAGGATCCCTAAAACAAATTCAGAGCACAAAAGCACATAGCATTAGCTATAAATTCCATGAACTGTAATTAAGCTATGTTACACTAAGAAATTCTCACATAAAACTAATCGGGTCATTCCATAAATGTGGTATTAGTCAGGTTATTAAAAATTAACAGTAAGTGATTTTCCAAAGTGACAAATGATCTGGGTACCTCTATTTTCAGAATTGAATGTGATGTACTTAGAAGGAGCTTATTTAAAAGCATGACATTTGTAGTCACTGGTCACAGTTATTTGGGGATTATTATATTATCACCAATTCTCTACGGAATGGCTTGCAGCAGTGCTGCTGTTTCCATCATCAAATTTATTCAGCAGTTCCTGTGACTTTATTTGAAAAGAAATTGTTAACAAAAATAATTGTCCTCTGCACCTGTCCTAGTGCAGTAGTAGCACCCTGAGTGTAATACACACGGAAGAAAGGTCTTTGTCCTATGAGTTATGCTCTGTGAAAAGATATGAATTCTTTGCACAGGTGTTTAAAATGTGCTTTTTTAATTTTGTACATTCTTTCAGGTACCATTTTTATTTTTTTTCTGCTGTAGACTTTATTTTGTCTTGTAAGGTTCTTTGAATTAATGATTCCAAGAAATGCACTGAAATCTTGTAGCTAATTACCTTTTTTCACCCCATAAATTACTTCTTTGAGCATATGAGAGTGCATTTGTTTGTGGTTATACAGTGCAAGTGTTTCTTTTATTATAATAGTAGGGTAATGGCAATACAGAGGTGCAATCCCACACAATTTACACTTCGGCTTCTTCTTTTTATACTGTGTTGTTTGAAAGTGGAGTGAACAGATCCAGAAATATTATGTTTTTTCAGGAGATTAGAGAAAACCACTCATTACTCTAAGAAACTTCCATAAACACTGTTTCTGGGAAGAGAGAGTGAACACCAGACAGATTCACTATTGAACTCTATTTGGCTCGCAAAGATCTAGACCCTGCAACTGTGTTTCAGAGTGTGCTTTCCTAATAACGTGTCATGAGGCCTTTCTCCAGAAGACCATTCCCAGAAGGAATTCCTTTTCACACTCAGTATCTCTCAGTGATGTTATATTTCAGTAATTACTTTAAAAAATATATTAGATACCTTAGATCCTTTTATTTTTGGTTGTTTTTTGGTTGTTCTGTTACACCAAAGACACGCTGTATTTGTAAGTAGAGCTTGAATCCTACTACTGAGGAGCTTGGAAACCACCCCAGCCAATTCTAGAATGCAGAGTAGCTTTTTAAATCATTCCTAACTGTGAGGTCACATTATATGGGTTTTACTCCTAATTAGTTGTTCCTAACCAAACACCTCACAAAATGAATTCTTGAACATAAAGATGGAGTTTGGAAGTTGTGGTCTTTATTTATCACAGTTTTCCCTTCAGGAAGTCAAAGGTATTACTCAATTCAGTATCAACCCCAACATGTGGTTCTTCATGACTGAAAACAGTTGCAGACTGACTTCCTTTTGAAAGGTAGACTTTGGTTGTGTTATGCAGGAGGAAAAGTTCTTACTACATCGTTATGTCATGTCTGACTATAAAATCTCTTACATGGATTATTTTCTGTTATTGTGGCTGTTGTCTTTTTGTCTTTGTCATTTTTATTGTCTGAAGTGAGAGTGAGGCTGTTTTTTAATGGTTGTTTTTTGTTTGTTTGTTTTTCCTAGACGTGAACAAAACAGTCCTTTCCTTTAATTGCATTGGAGAAAGTGAAATCCTTGTATTTTCTGTTCTAGTTGTCCTAAGCAGTTTTTAAGTTAACATTTTCTGTGGTCATGTACTATTGACTCATTCTTGAGCTTTCCTGCATAATTTTTTTTGAACCAGAAATGCATAATGGGACAAAGCTAATTGGACAAATTGATAAGTGGATTAAAATCAGAAAAACTTCACTATCCTGTCAGAGGTTTAAGTTCAGACCCCCTCCTGAGTCAACACTGTTTTGTATGAAGTACTTTATATTATGAAATGCTAAGATTAAAGTATCATCTCATAGAACAACTGTTGTTTAACACAAGTCTTTATACCATTGTGCATAGTCTTCTGTGTATCCAGGGATACTTTACTTCCATTAAATCTATTTTCCTTCTCCCTTAAAACTTGCCAACATTTGATCAAACATCATCATTTTTCCTGAAGGTGTGAACCTTCAGGAACTCATTTTTCTACCCTTCTCCCAGAAGCCTGAAGAAAAACCCATTAAGGTCCTGAAGTCGGTGTAAGTCACTTTTATTCTCCTGAATAATAGGAGCAAGACTGTGAGGGAAATGAGTACATTCATATTTTTTGCAGTGCATGCACAGGGGGGAGTTTCAGCATAATTAAAACCTGATGAACTGTGTATGATGCTCTTGAAGAATCTTAGTACTTTAAAATCTGCCCTGAGGTGCTATGTCTCTAATTCGAGGGTAAATCTAATTTTGAAGTTGGCCCTGCTTTAAACATGGGATTGGGCCAGATGACCTCCAAAGGCCCCAGCCTATATTATTTAATGATTCTAATGTTGGTTTTAAAATACTCAACAACATGTTATTGCAAAATATTTTTTGTGCCCATCAAAGACGTGCTGATCCTAAAAATGTCCCTGCTTTGGCAGATGATCAGCAATGAGTTTTCAGAGCATATTTTGAATTAAGTCATTATGTTTGACATCTGCATCACCTCAGGCTAACATGAATGAACAAACACTAAAAAAGCATTGATTTACTTTCTCTGAAATCAACTGTTCATGGAATTACCCCAGAGAGAGACAGAGTATATACATGAGTAAAAAACAAGCTGTTGTGTATCCGCAGTGGAAACTTCAGTATTAGTGCTTCATTATCTGAGCTCATTCTGAGTCTGAGGAAGGGAAAATTAGGCAGCTGTATTCCTTTCTTGGAAGAATAGATATGATCTAAAGGGATTGTGCAATGCAGTTGTAGGAAGCTGGGAGCATCCAGACACTGCAGAGGTCAAAGCATCCTCTGCAGTCAGCTCAGCTTCAACATAAAACTGTTGTCTGCCTGTTATTTATGTGTTTATCAGACTGGCTTGCCTTCTTTCTCCACTGCCTTCTCTTTCTTATTCTCTCCCTTTCAATATATTTCAAAATGCTTCACTATATGTAGAAACTGTACGTAGAAGACAGTGGGAATGTAGATTCATATATCTGATTTCTGTACCTTCCTTGAAAATGAATAATTAATAATGTATACATGAGTATTTTGATTACTTCCAGGGAATTAATGTTGTTATGGGATTTGGAGTAGTGAAATTGTGATTATTTCTAAGCAGTAACCTCTTCCTTTTCAGTATCCCAATATCTGTGCTAGATTTCATTCCTGTGTTCATCTTTGAGCAAGATGGTTTGTATGTGTCTCATTTCTTTTTGAGATGGATGGTGCACCAGAGCTCATGTGTAAGAACAGTCAAAAAATTTTTATAGTTAATTTTCTTCTTTGGGCTAAAATACTTATTATGTTCATAATTTTCACTATTTTTTAATGGAAGATAATTACTAACAGTAACAAAAATTTGGTATTATTTTATTAGAAGTAGGAATGTGAACGTTAAGAATTGCACTTAATAGAACTAAAATATAGCAAAGTTATCCATCTGCTGGTGAGCTAGGGCCAGGCAGCCAAGTGGTTGGTGATGGCTGCCAATGTCAAAGAAAACAGAGACAATTAACTGAGATTTGAAAAGGAAATCTGGAAATAAAGGACTGCAGATTTTGAAGTCCAATCAAAGATTTACTAGCCTAAGAAAATGGAATTCACTCTAAATATGGAAATGCCTGATCTTGTTTTCTGGCTATGTTTTCTTGTGTGAATGTTTGTACTTAGAGTAAAAGTTATTCCTGTTTCTCTTCCCAAGGTCCAGTACCTTCTTCCAAAGGTCTACCCCAGCCTGCCAAAAATTTATATTCTTTAATATCAACCTTGTTCATGCCTTGGATAGCTATGATCTTATCCCTGTTTTGTTTTTGTTTTGGTTTTTTTGTTGTTTTGTTTTGGTTTTTTTGGGGTTTTTGTTTGTTTCTTTCTTTCTTTGTATTTTTTTGTTGTTGTTTGGTGTCTTGTTGGGTGTCATCTCTCTTGTTTGGTGTGTTGGTGTTTTTTTGTGTTTTGGTTTTTTGGTTGTTTTTTTGGGTTTTTTTGGTGGGTTTTTTGTGTTTTTTTGTTTGTTTTTCCCCATAATGACTTGATATTTTCTCTTCTGATCTCTTTCCATTTCCTAAGGCTCTGATTTTCTTCCATTATTGTTAGCACCTTGTAAGTCTGTGACTAGTTGTATTACCATATTCTTGAAATAAAACATTATCTTGTAACCCAAGAAGAGAGATGACCTAGCAAATTGGGAAACCTTCAGGTACCACCTTGAAAGTGACTCAACCTCAGGCCAGTTATGAGAAGCAAGTTCCTATAATGGCAATTGCAAAATTGAGTTAAAAGACAAAACCATAATCCCATCAATTAGTTTGTAGCATAGAAAATAATTAAATAAGTCTATTAGAATCTCCCAACTCAAATCACTCTATGTCTATGATTATCAAATTTATTTATGTAACTTCTTTATAAATTAATAAGAAATATAGTGTTATATTTTAATTGTTGAAATGTAATATGGACTGAAAAAGTATAAAGTACCCAAGATAATAATTGGAATTGTGTATTCATTCTATGTCCTCTCTATAAACATCTACAATGAATTTAAAGCTTAATCCTTTTTAGGGTAGGAAAAAGAGAACTTTAAAGGACAGCATTGATGAAAATTTTCTGTTCTGCCTTGATGTGAGACCTCCATCAAGTCTGAAAAAGTTGGAGTCAGATGTAATGATAGTTCTCTTCAGTGAAAGAAAGTAGTCTGCTTTTTCAGTTGGTTTGTTATCATGACTGCCTCCACAATATGAAACGTATAATTTATGTAAAGAATCAGAAGTACTTCAAGCATAGTTCCATAGTGTCAGTATAGATGTATCAATCTTTGTCTAAAGAATACACTTTTGCTTGAATAGATTTGAGGGCTTGATGTAGGAATTACTGGATGAAATTTTTATGTCTCGTCATAAATGGACTGGATTAGAGTGTTTCTGCCCTTCAGATGTGTAGATCCCCATAGATGGTATGGTGTCTTAGTAAAATGAGACACACTTGCAACAAACAAATAATGCTCTTGGGATGTCTGAGACATTTATTTCCTGCAGGTTGTTGGTACAAAGCCTGAGAAAGTTTCCTTTGATTTGCATAAACTTCATATGCACTGTGAGCTGGAGCTGGGCAGTTGGTGTTTCCATCACCAGTTTTGGAATTGGTGATGGAAACAGGAAAGGAAACCAACCTTTGAGAGGTATAGGATTGAAAAGTTAGAAACTAGATGTTTTCCTTCAAAAAGAATTACATATTTTCTATGAGAAGTACACTTAATCTGTTTTCAGATATTGCTTTTCTAATTTATATTCCCTTTTTCTGTGAGTCACTTTTTGCTTGTCATACCAGTAGCTTCTTCCACAAGAATACTTTCAGTTCCTGTGTCAAAAAGGTCAATAACAGAGATAATGTCCCTTTGTTTAGCTTTTAACATACCTTGTATCCCCTAAAATTAGGAGGAACACTTCAGTACCTCTCCTCTATTCCCCCTACATCTCCTTTTCTACCCTCATGCACATCTCAGTCCTGTCCCTCTCTTAGCAACACTGTTTCATGAGGTCTTCTGTAATTATCTTTTTTTTAATATGAAGAAAGGTCTCCTAAACTCAATCTAAATTCAATCCTGTTCTTCCTTATAGCCAGCTCTCTGTATCCTGTACTGATAATACTACTGAATTGTTGGGTCCTATCATTTGTATCAGACTGGTGATGATGGTGGCACATTGCTGAACATGCCTGTGGTGGCACTAAGGATGAGGCATAAGTGTAAGAGGAGTGGCTCTAGGGAAAGCTGACTCACTCTTTGACACTTTTTCTGTTGATGTAGGCAGTGCACAATTTTCAGCCTCACTGACATGGACCTTAAAGCCCAGATGCAAAAAAAATGTCAGGTTATTTTTCTCAGAATGAAATAGAATGAGAGACAGAGCTCAATGAGCTGGAAATGGTGGAGCTAACGCTGTCCTTCGTGTGTGACTATGTCCCCTCCTTCTCTAATTCTGTGCCAATTGGCCATTGTCTCAGCACTGCTTTTCAAGAAGATCATAGGCTTCAGCTCTGTGCCGTCCCTGACTGACTCCCCTTCCTGACCTCAGGGTGAACAGGGACCCATTCATTCAACTTGACTTGTTTTCCTGATTGCTACTTCAGTAATGACAGAAATTTCCTGATGCCTTTTGAATGCTCTGGAGGAGTCGAAGCTTGTTGTGCTCCCCACCTTGTGCCACAGAATTAAGCATCAACAGCCCCCAAAACATGGGTATTTATTTTACTTGGGAATCTTTGCTCTTTTATTGTCACAGGAAAACAGGGAAAATTACAGGCTTGCTATGTTGTTTTAATAGATGATAAATTAGTCAGGGATGTCTTTGATATACAAGCTTGGTTTGGCCACCAGGATATGGATTTTCCCCTGAATTAAGTGCTTTCTTAGTGCAGTGTGCTAATGCAGTGTTATGCCACTCTGAGGGACAACAGCTTGAATCACTGCAAAAAAACCCAAATAACTCTCCACAGACATCTTGAATTGCACTGTGAAAATGGCATTACTTGCTCTCCAGGTATTTCTCTAAGTCAGCATCTATTTTGTTATTTTCCCCCACAGGGTCATTATCAGATATCTTCTAATACATAAAAGCTATCAAGAAACACACAGTGCTTGTACGATTACATTAAGGCCTCTAGATTAATGGGTGGCTTTATTCAGTATCCTTGAGAAAAAAATGAATTAAAATGCTTCTTTGTGACATTTTGGATCACCTGCACCTCACCCAGTGCTGATGGGTGGTTCCCATGCAGGTTCTGCTTGTTTAGATCTCAGGATGTCTCTCCCCATGTCCTGTGTAGTTAGTTATAGCTGTGCAAATGAATACATAAGTATAATGCAGATTCAAAAGCTTTGCATAAGGAATTAAGGCCAATTATCAAGGTAGGCTTTCTGTCATGAAAGCATTGGAGAAACTTATTGTCACAGACTAACTGTATTTCAAATCTGACAACAAAGAGCTCTCAGCAGAATTTTTTTCCTTCCCTATGTCTTTTTCCCTACATTTTCTTTGATGGTGCAAACCTAGCTATCAGACAGTACTTCAACAGCTAGTAAAACAAGTACAGTAAAATCTAAGAAAAATTATTCTTAACATGAGCTTGTCAAGTAAACTAAATACACTGGCTGACAGTCCCCCAGCCTAATCCTTAAGCTCTGACAAACTTCTATTGTTTCTTTGCAGTTTTTCTCATTGAGGATATGATTAAGATATAAAAGGTGAACATGTCTGAACAAATCATTAATACTTTTGATTGCTGGAAACAGAAATAGGCAATGTAGAAATTATACAAAACCTCGTAACTATTCCCCACCCTCCCCTACTGCCTCCCCTCTCAGCTGGATAGCTGGAGTTCTTTGCTCTCTTCTCCAGGCACTTTCTCCTTAGCACTGAGTTTCTGCCCAAACCTGTGGCTCTCTAGCTATGTTAAGACATTTGGGCACCTCAGTTGGCTACTGTGGGGCCCTATGTTACTTCAGAACACCTTCAAATCCTTTACACATCCTTCCCTGAGCTCCTAGTTCCATTCTATCCACAATTCTCTTGTGCTATGAAAAGTAAGAATGTTTGGGGTTGGTTTTCCTTCCATCTTCCAGCAAGATTCCTGATCATAAAGTGATAATTTTGTTTTAGCCAGATGACCATTGAGCTCAAATAACCTCTTGTGCTTGTGGTGTGACCACACTGTAATTCAGGCAGACCAGGCCCTCCTAGATATATGAGTGGGCTATGCAGGCAGAGGGATGGTTCTGCAGTGATTCCAATAGAGACAAAATAATAACATCATTCAGAATTTATAAGCTATATGTATAGATCCTTCCAGTGACTGGCACATGTATGCTGCCTAAAATCAAAGATGTGCTTCGAAAGCTCTTATTTTGCTAATGGTGACTTTGGTTTATCAAGCCACTAACACTGTTAAACACTGGCTGCTGTGCTGGTTTCCATATTGTGTGTTTTCTACCTCAGAGCAGGATTAACACTGCCTCAGAGCCCACCACAAATATTTAATGATAAAATACTTTGTTTAGGGCTTCTCAGCATAGCAGCATAATGTTCCAAAATGCTTGATCATAGTAATATTTTATCAACCAGAGTTATACAATGGTATGTTAAATATTTCAGAAGAAAGTCCAAGTTGATTCAGTGGCACCGATGGTCTCCTTGTTCTGGTATGTGATTAAAGAGGTGCTGTCAAAGTGGGTATGCCAGAAATTAACTTAGTTTGACAAGTGTCTCATTTAGTAGGTCTTGAATGTTCTACTCCAGCTTCTTTGACTTTCAATTCAATGCCAAGCCAAAATACAAAAGCAACCGACCCCAGCTTTCTTTTTTGTCTTGTTTCAAACAGACCTTCAGAAAGATGCAAGCTGCCTGATGGTGTTACATCAGGAAAAAGGTTCACAGGCCGTTGTTTGCCTCTTAATTTTCTTTGACTGTTATATAGACTGCTGCCACATCTCCTCAGCTAGAGGCTGATGGCAGCAGGACTAGCTTGGAAGTCTGCTTTTGCATTCAGCTTACAAAGCCAGACCCTTTGCAATGACATCCTCTCAGGTCCTGTCTCCTGTCTCAGCTGGCAGCAAGAGACTCCCAGTGCAGAGTCTGGCCCAGCACGCAGAAGCAGAGTGGGTGAAAATCCAATGAGTGGCACTAGGTGTAGATGTTATTTCTGCTTCTTTTAGTCCCTTGGTGTCCCCGCTTCTGGAGGAAAGTGAACAATTAAATCACTTCTGGAAACAGTGTGACTCAGCCTAAGATGAATAGGAGAAACCACACTGCCCAGGAGAATAAATTGCTTGGCTTATAATAAAAGCTACTAAAACTAGCTAGACTTTTCATACTGTCTCCTAAAATACAGCCAACAGAGTCTGTGATGGGAGGGGATGAGAAAGAAAAGGTGGCTGAAATTGAAAATGCTGAAAGGTCAAAATAAGGTGTTCACATGGAGGGTACCTGACACATTCTGACATCAAAATCTCATGCTCATTGGAGGCAGGATGTAAAAGCTAAGTGGTATTTCTTATTTCCTCTCATGCTGGCAGTAATTTTGATGGGAATCATCAGTGACACTGAGCTAAAACTCTCTTTCTGCATTCTCATAGTAGATTGCAATCTTGCACTCTTCTTTGAATGCTGTCATGAGTCAGTGTGCACATGGGAGCAGGGCAAGGAGGAAATCCTCGCTCCGAGAGGAGAAACTCAGAGCACCAAAGCCAGCCCTGTCAGTGCAGACTTCATTTTCTCATTTGAAAATGCTGCAAAGCTTAGCTCAGGGCTTCTCATGGCAACCTGTCTGAATCCCAGTTGTGTTATAAAGCAAATTAAAGTTTTGGTAATCATGTAAACTCATGGCTAAGATACTGCAGACTCCATCTTCTTCCAGAAACAGGTTCTAACGGCAGTTCAAGTGTGGTTGTGGCTGTACTTTTGTCCCCTCTGTACACTTGATAATACAGCTTTTTGCTTCCTACTATTTTTCACACTGGCAGTGATTACTACATAGTCAGCCAGCACCATTTTCCCCCTAAGTTGTAAAAGCTGCTTTTTTCTTAAGATGATAACCTTGAGAGGCATCCTATAAAGAAAACTAACGCTTTGTTAACTATGTAATTGTTGTGCACAGCTAGGCTGGCATCTTCAGTGTCAAGCTAATATTGAATGGGATTAAATGGAAGTAGTGAGGATGAGAACTTCTCTTCTGGACTCACAATAAGTGTTCTCCTCTTGTACTGTGCTTAAAATAAAACATAACATGAAATCCACTAAGCACTAGGTTAAGACAATTATTCTTGCAGATTTGTGCTGTGGTTTATTTGCCTATAAAAATGGTTTTGCTTCTTACAGCACACTATGTTGCCGAGAAGCAAGATAAAGAGCTTGTTTCTCCTGTCCCTTATGCATGGTGCTGCATGGATGTATTTTGGAATGGGATTGCTGTGGAATTTTTTTTTAGGGTGGGTGATGGTGTTTGATTTTTCTAGAGGCGACAAGACACCAGTGGTGAGAGCTGAATTCCACGGTATCAGAGTGTATTCTTCTGTGCTGGTGTAGCTGTTTTTTGCTTCCTCATGCAAGCTATTTTTCAAGTCTTTGGTGCTCAACATGAAAACAAGAATATAACAGAGCAACTCTGGGACTGGGCAACTGAACATTTCCCTATTTTCTGGGTATAAAACAGTCACTGTAACACTTGGATTCCTTTAAAGCTTTTCTATTTATTTGCCCTTTAAAAATAAACTGGGGTAGGATAATACTCTCAGTTTTTAAGGTTACATAGTACTTCCAATGTATAATTAGTTTGCACAAAGATTTTCTGACCTAGATGTCTGCTTCTGTAATTTTCATGTGCTGTGTTTTTCAGCATTGCAGTTGCAATAATAAAACCAGTTTTAGAAAAAAAAAATGCTAGGAAAAATATGATGCATGCAGCTGCAAGGACCCAATATTTCATTTCATTTGACTACTTTTCTTGAAAAAAATAGTCAAACCTACTCCACTAGCCCACTGTACATTTCCCACATCAGTGCCCCTGTCCCTGCTCAAAAAATAGACCCTGTTCTTAAAAACCTTTTTGGTAGAGTGAACATTTTATTCTACCAACTTTAGTCTAAAGCTGTCATCTTTTATGACAGGCTAATTAGGAGTTACTGCCTATCAAAATTATTTTTTTTTTATAGCTTGTTAAATGCCCCCCAGCTATTCAATCAAGTTATTTATGTTCATAATAGAATTTAAGTAGTTTATGACTATACATAGAATCATAGAATGGTAGGGGTTGAAAGTGACCTCTGGAGGTCAAGTTTAACCCTGTTGCCAGAGCAGGATCACTCAGGGCAGCCCACACAGGAACAGATCCAGGTGGGGCTGGAAAGTCTCCAGAGAAGGAGACTCCACAACCTCTCTGGGCAGCCTGTTCCAGGCTCTGTCACCTTCACAGTGAAGAAGTTTTTCCTCATGTTGTGGTGGAACTGCCTGTGTTTCACCTGCTGCCACCTCCTCTCGTCCTATCACACCTGAAAAAAGATCTAGCATCACTGAAATGATCCTAGCCCCTTCTACTTGACACTCACCCTTCAGATAGTTCTCAACATTCATAAGATCCCCTCTCAGGCTTCTCCTTTTCTAGGCTAAACAGCCTCAGGGCTCTCAGACTTTCCTCACAGGAGAGATGTTCCAGTTCCTTCATCATCCCTGTAGCCTCCATTGGACTCTCTAGTACTTTCCTGTCCCTCTTGAACTGGGGAGCCCAGAGCATTTTCTGTGTGAAGGACCTGTGCTGGATCAGAGGAAAAGTATGAGCAGGAAGAAGTATCAGAGAGAAGCTGTTATGGGCTGACCACAGCACCCTGCACCACTGGGACTGGAAGGTGGTAGGAAAGTGGGAAACAAAGGACTGAGGTTGAGAGCCTGGGAAATAGGAGGAAAGGTATTATTTTAAAGTTTGTCTTTTGTTTCTCATTACCTGAATTTATTTTAAGTGGCAGGAAATGAAATTAATTTTTCCCAGGTATAGCCTGTTTTACCTGTGGCAGTAGTTGGCAAGTTACCTCCCTGTCCTTTCTTTCAAACCATGAACTTTCTCATCCTATTTTCTCCAGCTGTCCTGCTGGGTGGGGGAAGAGTCAGGTTGAGTTGATTACTTCACATCACTGTCACACTGCAGTTTCAAAGCCATGATGAACATTAATCAGAAGTAGCCTGAAAATGTCAAGCACTATAGATCAGTCAGGGCAATGTTTAAATAATTGCACCCTAGACTGGAGCACAATATTAGTATGGCAACAAAACACCATGAGGTACATTCAGCTGTTGTGTCTTTCCATAATTATACACAGCATCTTGAGATAAAATAAGACCTATGTGACATTGTTAATGTCAAAATTAATGATTGAAGTATCTTCAGTGGAGAGTTATTTGCTGGACTGGACATTACATTACTTTTGTATTTATATTGGTGAGTTCCCACCAGATGTTGCTATCAGAGGAACAGAGGTATGTGTACTTTTCTCACTTGTACTCTCCAAAACCCTGACGACAGCATAGTTACTGTTTTTTAAGAAACTCTGAAGTAAAAACCTGTAGTTTTATATATATATATATTTTTTTCTTCTTTGTTGCTACCACTGCAGCTTTACCTCACTTATAAAATATGCACTGTTTACACTCTTGAAATTGTCTGGTTTATGAGTTTTATGCTTTCCAAATGTTTTTTTCTTTCTGCACTACTTTAGGTCACTCTGTATGGTATGTGACTCTGAGTGCTATTTATGGGGATTTGATTTATTGCCTTATTCTCACAAATCTAGCTAGTCTATTTATGTATTTTGTGCTGCTCAGAATGACATTTCCCCCCAAAAAATCTAGTCTAACTTGGTTTTGAAAATAAGACCTTTCTGAAAAAGATCTACTTCACATATAGTCTTCAATACATTTTCAAAAGAGAAAAACAATTCATCCAAATGGATCTTTCTTACATAATTTCTCCCCTTTCTATATTTCAAATAACATTAGAAGACTGCACCATTCCGGTTTCAGGATTTATTTCCCCTAGTTCTGCAATGCACATCACACTGCAATATATCTGCTTCATTTGTATACAACAGATGGCTGACCACTTAGGTGGGAAAGATTGTCATAATGGTCAAGAAATGTGGGATTTAGCTGCCTACAGGAAGATGTCTAATGAGGCTCACTGATAGAAATAGGACTTATTGGAAACCATACCCTTGGTTGCCATAGGTTGTCTGAAATGGTATTAGATGTTTATGTTTAAGCAACTGAATATCCCAGTTTTATTGTGTCTGTCTCACTCTCTGAACTAAGTTCCATAGGTAGAGATTCAAATGTGACTGTCTAAGGAGAAAGGGACCCCGATTGTATCCTTTTCCACATGTACAAACAAGGCTTTTCCTGCCAGCAGCACTGGGTGTATCTTCTGCATGGAGCCCATGTCCACAGCTGGATGAGAGTGTGACAGCAATTTAGTGAGCCTTCATGAAGCTCAGGAAATTAAAAATGCAGAGAGAAAATGAAATTATTCCTCTTGTCATTCTCTGTCCCTGACCCAAACTCATTTCAAAGCTGAGAGTTGAGGACATCACCCATACCTTAAATGAATGCTATCCCACTGATTTCAAGGGAGTTATTTTAATGCAAAGTAAATTTGAATTTAAGGCAGAGGTAGCACAACCCTATGGAAGTAAAACTAGTGGCTGTTTTGAAATCATTTTAAAAAATACCCACTACATGTTTTTTATGTCTGCTTTTGAATCAATACCAAGCATCTGTTTTTGTAGTCTTGCCACTGAGGCGGAAGGAGTCATGAGCACTGTGTAAGATAATGAACCACTATAAACTACCTGCCTGAGAGAACAAGTGTCTACATGTTAATAAGGCCAATATTCAGGGACAAACCATCTCGAGTACCTTTTTTAAAATTTATTTATTTTCTATGCCTCTTGATCTCTGCGAATGCTCTGATGAGATCTTAGCTACGTCCTAGCTGCGTGGGTGTCAATTCTTTCTCCAAATTGTCTGTTGTTATCCTAGCAGGAGGTTTGCTCGGTAGGATGATGTAAACGAATGGTTAGACAAGTCCTATGTTTTCTGCTTTAGATAACAGTTACGTGGTTTCACAGCTCTTTGAGGTCAGCTTTGTACCAGCTGACATCAGATTTGGAGAAGTTGTTCTTTTGATTTGTGGTGAAAAGAAGATTAGAAACAAGTCAGAAGTCCTTTGTCATTTAAATGACCTGAAGAAACATGGCATTTACATTCTAATGTAACTTACTTCAGACATAGTGCTGTACCTGTACAAAATACAGCGATGGTCCAAACACTGCCGGTGTTAGTGCCCTAGCATTGCTCATTCTGAAGGCTGCCATCTCCTAAGTGTGTGGAGAAAATCTGTACAAACCTGGGATGCTGCCTTGAAATATTGGTTATGCCTGGGTATCACTGATGTTTTCTGTGCCTGGTAAGAGTATTTGTTGTTCTGTGAGTGGTTGTTCATGCAGCAGTTTCATTATCCAGCAACAGAAATAGCCTATTGAGCATAGAATGTGTTTCCAAGGGAATTGTTTCCCGGCCTCTAATCAAGTGGATGTTTTTTAATGCTATAGTATCAGATTATTCAGTGTTGTCAGATGGGTACTCTGCAATGCTTTTCTATTGTTACAATATCAACATTTCATTAAGCTGAACATTATTATGCACTTTTAATTATCCGAGTCTTGCTTCTGCAGACATTTCTAAACCCCCAAGTTAAAGCTAAATATTTAATTTATATATTTATCTGCTTTATATGAAAGATAAGGAAGCTCCTAGTTCTAGTCAGGCAGTGGAGAACTGCTATCAAAATATGCCAGGAAAGTTACTCTAAACTGTGCATATAAATTACTTAGTAGAACTTGTGTTTTACCATACCTTTGCCTTTGAAGATATGATTTGAAATTTAAGTAAAACTAACAGTAAACATAGCAACTTGAAAAAGTAATATAACCTGATGTCTCATGGAATACCTCTGAGCAAAATAACCTTCTTCAGACACAGAAAAAAGTATGAAAAGGTTTCTTTAATGATCTAAAAACTGCTGGCTGGTGTTTAGATCAGATGAAATCTTACTGTTGTTTGACACAAGTACTGCAGACGCTGCAGCAATTAGGAAAAGAAAGCAGGCAGCAAGAACTATCCACTTGCATGCAGATTTTAGTATGCACTTATTTTAAGATAAACCATACCTAAGCTCTAGATCAGGGTAGACATCAAGTGAAGAACACATGGATTTGTTAGATACCTTCTCAACCTTTACTAGGTATGCAGCAGGTGGAGAGAGTAGATGGGATTGATGACTAGTACTGGCAATGACCTGAAGGAAAGGAGGTTGGGAAGCAGTTTGTTGTGCAGTTCCATGCACACCAGTCTCAGCTGACCACTGCCTTTCATGGGAGATTTTGTGCCATCCAGATGGGTAATTTTGTCTTGCTTTTTCCAAGGTAAAACCAAGGGAGAGCCTGGGGCTTTTCGGCCTTGGACATAAGGGAGAAACGATCTATAGCAAATCAGAGGAGCTTTATACCTGTCATGCTACCACCATTTGCATTTCCATCACTTAAAAGAGCACTTATATGAATAATCAAAACCAACTTTACAACTCAAAGCAAACAGGAGATATGCTAACTCAAAGTTTCCCTTCACTGGTTAACTGATTCAGACTTTCGCCTCTTTTCTGGAAGGTGATCAGATACTATTTCCTGGCCCACTGTGAATCCCTTTCCAAATCTCACTCAGGTAGAGCTTTTGCCTTCTGGTCAGTGATATCTTTCTAAATTTTTCTTGAACTGGTGTCCTGTACAGGTTAATTGTTTGTGTTTCTCACTTGGAGATGGACAACATTTTCATTGTCATTTATATTTGGGTAGTGTGGAGCATCTCACAGGGTACCAGGGGCATGAGCATCTTCGGATGCTTAGAATATTTTGGAAATATCATATAAATCTACAATGCTTTGAAATAATGCTCGTAGCTTAAATATTGCATAACCATTGTGAACTCTAGGATAAAATATCAATTTACTTAAGTTTACTTAATTTTCTAGACGATCCATATACATGTAGGTTGAGACATCAGTGGTTCTCAGGGGATTTAGGCACACTGGTTCCACATTTCATAAATTGTACTGGTGATTTAGACTGTTTAGGTGACATTAAAAAACTGAGATACTCGTATAATACATAATATCGAATAATGTATTTTCATAGTGCTTCAATATAACAAACATTCCTTATGATTATATTTTGCCTCAGCTCCTGTGCATCCATATGATTTCAGCCCTGCTTTCAAGAGCTGTAAAATTGTGATCTATGTAGGTTTTTTATTCTGAAACTAGTACATTAAACTTTCACAATAAGGAAGTTAAATCTCAAACAGGTTCTAACAGCTTTATTAATCATACAAATGCTATGATTTTTGTTATGCATTTTCATAGAGAATTTCATGCATAAAGAATTGCCTGGTTTAATCTGAATAGTCTTCGCAGAGGAAAACCAGCTCTCTGAGAATAACAGCTGCAAGAATGTAGTAGAGCTGTGCTGATGGACTAGAGCAGGCAGGCCACTGACAATTAAGAAAAGAAGCAGCAGGTAATCAGAATATTCCCAGGTAATTCACTACACCACAGGCATTGTAATGGGGTCTTCAGTGGAAATGGGATGAGCTGGTAAACAGGCACACCACTAAAAATGCAGAACAGGTACTGAAGTAAGTAGACATTGCCATATAAGTAGAAATCTGCTTCTTATCCCTCTACAGATTTCAAAATCAATAAAAGACAAAAAAACCCAACCTAAACCAAAGGGAAAAAAAACCCAAACAAAACAAACAACAACAACAACAAAAAACAGAGAAGGGAAAGAATGTGGTGCAGTATTTCTTTGATCTGTGTCTTATAGGGAGAAGGGATTGATGCAAGGCCTGCACCCTGGTCCCTGGTTTCTGAATAGATATTTGCATAGCTAAAGTACAACTGTCATGTTATCTGCTGTCACCTCACCTTGATCCTCCTTCATTTCTCACTAGACAAAAGTATATCTTTTGTAGCAGACAGTGCACAACCTGCAGAAACGGGCTGTCAGATTACAGATGAAGTGACCACTCAGAGATGCTTACTGAATTTAGCATTATGGGAAGACTGATGTTGAAATACCCATGTATTGAAGTAAATATTTTTGCTAGTGCCTCAGGAACGGTGAAATTAGTAGCAGGCAAGGATAGGTAATGTTATAACCAATTTGAGGGGTTTTCCTAAATATGCTATAAATGCAAGAGATTTCAATTTTAGTGAACTCTGGACCAACCCATGAACTTTCCTTCTTATGGTCTCTTGAAGCTTTGAATGCCTTCCACATAAATGGCTCTAGAAAACAAAGTATGCATGTAATCCTCTGATCTGCACAGCAGGGCAGAACTTCTGTTTAATCAGTATTGGATTCATTTATTTATTTTTATCTTCCACAGAAAAATCCTCCAGTATCCTCTTTGTAGAATGCTCGTGTCCTAAATGCACGTAACAGTGTCATGGCTTATCTTATGTCATATTCCTAAATAATCCTGTCAGAGAAAGTCTTCCAGGCATCTTCTAGCAGCACTGCAGTAATGTTCTGTTAAGCAGAGGGTTACACAAAGCAAGAAAGAACCCCTTGGGGGTTATGATGAGCAAAGTGAGAAAGGATACAGAGGTGAAATGGAGCTGGGGGTATGCTCACACTGTAGGATGGGCTCAGGGATAAGAAGAGAGTTGAGTGATTTTGTTTTCTAGAGTTGTTGTCTAGATTGTGTTATCTCCCTGATTAAAGGTGAACTTCCCCTTAACTCTGGTTAATGCTTGTCTTCTGTGTTTGGTTTTCCTCCTTGGCTATATACTAGAAAAACACTTCTAAAACCAAAAAGATATTTTCAGGCAGCTGCTATCAGTATTAAACATCTTGGGAAATAATGGCCATTTCTAGTAGGTAGTTTATATAAAGACATCTCTATAATTTATAATAAGAAAGAGACGCTTATCCAAGTCTTTTGTATTGAGCAGATATCTCTTGGTATTTAACAGATATTATCCTCTGATTTAAAAATCAATATGTTATAGACCAGTGTTTGGCAAAGTTGAGAATGTCAAAAAGGGTATCTGCATGAATAAGAAAAGTACATCTTACTAGAAAAGACATACAAGGATGTGAAGGATGTAAAAATTGGAGATTTTTGAAACATGAGATATTTTTTTAACATGAGATATTTTTTTCTGCAGAATGTAATATATCAGTGTAGTTGCTTTAGTGAAATCTAATATTTAATAATATTTACCCACAGAAATGCAAAGTACAAAATGCCAACAGCATGGCAGAGTAGAAAGGGAAGATGGAATTAAATGGGTCAAAGCCACAGGCAGTGGTGATTGTTATGTGAACCTGGTTCTGTGTTGCCATGGCTGCTTCTGGTTTAATTCCGAAATCATGAGAACAGTGTGATCTAGTTTTTGGGTTACAGAGGAGACAAACAAACAAGTCATACTGAAATCTGCTCTACAGGCCTTGTACATGTTACTAAGGATCAAAGAAAGTAAAATGCTATGCCAGTGTTAACCAAATAAATAAATTAGGATGGTCAAGATGACTACAGAGGCATTGGCTCAGGAGAAATATTGAAAATACTAGCTTAGAATGTAATCAACCAAGGATTAAAGAACAGTAGCATAAATTACATGGCACTACAGAATATAAATCCACTATCACTTTGGTGATTTTGATTGCTGCAGCTGATGTGAATTTTATGCCAAAAATGAAGTTTGGAAAGGTTAAAAAAATTTTTTTAGATCTTTAGTTATTTTATTTGAAATTCTGCTCTACGTTTTGGGTGGTTTGTTTTCCAGGATATTCTGCAGATAGTATGACACTGGATTTTTATTCAGGAGGAAAAGAAATATTTAGGGACTTCCTGACATCATCCTACAAATGTTTGAAAGGAAAGTTGCCATTACTGTTTACAGCATTGTGTGGGTAAACATTTGGTTTGGTTAATTGATTGGAGAGAGTCTCTATTCCTTCTAACTCAGCTACTTTTATTTTTATTATAAGTCACAATCTGGTGGGAAATTAAATACTGTTTGTACCTTATAGTTGCTTGTCTTTGAGTATAATTGCAATTATGTTCTGTAGTTATACAAATACTTCGAATGTATTATAAGAAGGCAGGAGGGAAGGAAAAACCTGCTGCATTGCAGTCCAGAGCCTACTTCCAATTCCTAATATAATTTACTGACAATGAATTCTGCAAATTACTCATAAAACAGCAGTGGGCCTCATTTAATAACATGACAGGGCTGCATGTAATTAGAACTATTTTAAAGTGGTTTTCCCCCTATAGATTAATTGTTCCTGCTATAAATGTTGCTCAAACAACACATGGAGTTTTTCACTAGAAAGTTTTTCACTGACCCAATAGTCCCAGAGTCAGGCAATGCTGATGAAGGTTGAGGGAAGAAATTAGGGTAAGAGTAGATGCTCCTTCAAGACCTTTTTATTGCAGAGTTTGAGTGTGTAATGCTAAAAAACCAAACATGCTAATGTTCCTATTCCTAATGTTTAAAAGCCTTAATTCAAAACACATTGAAGTTGAGGGGGATTTTTCCATTAACTTCAGTGGATCAAGCTGTGAATATTTAACAAATGGCTGCTATGTTCCATTTAGATAATCATCTCTTTCTCCCTTTTCAGATTGTTTACATTGGTTTTGCCCACAGTATTATTTTGCATGCCATTTGCCTCTCTCCACTGTTTCTATGACACTGGACTAACTATAAATGAGAGATTAGCCATGCAATTATATTTTCTGAGTATACATTGAACACTAATTCCTGTTTACAATTCACAAAGCCAGTTTATGTGCTTTAAAGTCAGGTGATGACATACAGAGTTAGGAGGTCTGTCTATATAAGAGAAATTATAGGTTAAAAGGGTAGGACATTGCTGATCTTTTATGTCCAGTTTATTATTTCCTTTCTCAATCCCTACCTTGTCAAGACTTTGCAAATTTAAACTACACAATCACATTTATTTTTCAAGATATGGCAAGTAAGGCTAGTGTCTCAGATGGGAATAGTATATTTAATCATAAGCCCAGTATATGCTGAGAGACAGATTCTGAGGTGAGCTTAAACCAACAGTGCCCCATTAACTACTGCAGGCTGTGGTGATTTATCTCACCTGGTGTACAGGTCCATGCAGTCTCCAAAATAGAAAGGATCATTTATAAAAAGGGATGAGACTTCACAGAAACAAGTCCCTTATTACTTCTGTTTCATAATTTGTACACAAATATGTTGTTCCATTGCACATTTAAAATAACACCTGGCACATATGAGCTCATTCCATCCTTGAGATACTGTAAAGACTAAACTACATAATTAAAATTTTTAAAATTCAATTTCTGTCACAGTTTTCTCATAAATGAATCATATCTGTTGAAAGGGGAATTAAAAAAGAGCAATTTTCATTAGCAGTGCAAGTGTTTTCAGCTCATTAATTCTTTAGAGTAATGCCTGGAGGCTGAAGAAGTCCCTAGTGTTTTCTTGGACCTCAGCAGGTGCTTCTGAAGCCCATTTGGAACCTCATGATGTTTCTGGGGACTAACAAATTAGCACAAAGACACATTTATAGGAGTAGGATTCTGTCCTAGACTCCAGTTCAGCACTCCATCCTCCTAGTCATGGCACTTCAGCACATGCTTTAACAGATTATTGCTTGTACATATGTTTAAATGCTTTGATGATCAAAACAAATTCACAAGTAAATTTTCTCCCTGTCCATTTATATGCATAACCAGTTCCTCTCTGAGTAGTCCATCAACAAACATGCAGTAGCACAAAGGCTTGGTAAGGAAACTCATTTAAAAAGAATCCATATTTGGTTTTCTTCACAGCCCTGAAATTCTTTATGTTCAGCATTCAACTGTTGTCTCTTTCAGTAGAAACTCTTTCAAGCTTGTTGAAAGGGAAAGTGAGACAGTAAAAGCTAACAAAGAACTATCTAGTGTTTCCTGTATTGATAAGGAAATCCAGCTGATTTCTGTAAACAAGTCTTATCCTTAACAGAAATCTGCCATCATTAGGGCTTTGGAACTATGTATAGTAGTAATTGTTGCAGGAATCCATCTAGCCTTTAAAGAGGAATTTGAACCTGTAATTTCATCTCACCTGTGGTGTTGCATGAGTGTGGGAAGGCAAAGAGGCTAGGTGAACATTCTCCTCCTGTGCTAATAAGTCTGCTCCAGCCAGAGCAGAACCAGGGCTCCTGTCCTCTGACTTTGTGTGGACACTTCTAGTCCAGATAGTTCCTGTCCTTCCTCAGGCTGTGCGATGTGACCCTTCAAAGGGAGTTCTCATGAGGCTGTTAGTGGGAGCAGCAATGTAAATAGGAATCCTGGTACTGTTGGTATTAAATAACGCTGACACTTTTATCCTGGCATTTAGTGACAGGCAAAACTTCTATTAGTAGATACAGACACACTGAATTCCTTCAGCATAACCTTGCTAATAGAGCACTGAGACATCTCCCTGGCCCTGCCTGTCATCTCTAAGGTACCTTAAATGACTTCTCTTGCATCTCTGTTGCTCAGCTTCCTTACACTTAACATAAGATTAAATATACCCGTTTCCTTGGTGAAAAAGTAGCCAAGAGCTACCAGTAACAAGCATTATGTGAGAGTCACAGATTTCTGTTACCACTGAGGGAAGTTTAAAGTTCAGCCAGATAGCCTGGCAATACAAAGCTGTCCTGATGAAGGAGGCCACCAGCCCATTTTGGCATGGGATGAAGATGGGATAGCCAGAGGAGCCTCTGCAATCCTTCCTTCCAATGAACGGAGGTATCTCTGTTTCCTCAGTCCTTGGACAAAGAGAGGTACTATTTTAAGCCTGTGAGCTTCTGACATCCAGCTTCACCCTAAATGTATGTCAAAGGACTGACAGTCTGCTGTCCAGTTAAGGATGAGCCATGTGAAATGTTAGTGTGATCAAAGCTCCCCCCTTACCAATAGAGGTGCTGAAGCCTCAGTGAGACTGACAATGATGTCTTGTACTGATGTGACCACGGAGGGACTAAGACTCTACAAAGTATTTGGAGGGAGGGTAACAACATATGGCTCTGATAATGTGCAGTTCCATGAACAATCCAGATCAGCATCTTAGAAAGCTTTCTACTGTATGCTGCCATAAATCTCTGTTCAGTAAAGCACAAAATCATGCCTTATTTAGCCAAATGCACCTAAGCACATGTGGGTAAAGCTGATTTACAGTGTGCTTATATTTTGTGGAAGAAGGCTGATGAGTTTAAAGTGAGCAGACACACAGGTCTCTCTGGTGGGGAGATGGAAGATAAGTAACAGATAAGCAACTGTTCAGTGACAGATAAATCTTTACCATTGCACTTGGAATAATGGCTGAGATTCTTTTCATACCCCATATTTCCCAGATACCTAATTTATTACACGGAGTTTCTGGGACAAAACTATGGCCCATTAAGGAGAATGCAAGTTTAATTTTACTTTCAGGTAAGCGAGATTCTTTTAAATTTATTTTCTTCAAGTGTTTTCTTTGGAACTCAAGATTGTTTCATCTTTGGGACTATAGTCACTTAACATCATATCAACATGATATTTCTACAGTTGAATATGGCCAGGCTCAAAAGTTGCTGGCAGGCTAGAATCTTCTGGGCTCAATTAGTGTGTAGGTAGAGCTCAAAAGTTGAGATGGATGCTCAATTAAGAAGCCCCTGGTGACCTTAAGATACTCTAGCAGTTCTGGTTCCTCAGCATTAATCACATATGTTTTTTCTCTTAGTTTTCCCCCGATTTTCTTGAGGAAGTCAGAAGTCCTCTGAAATGAGCACAGTACTTTCCATTTTTATGTCTCTACTCAGGCTAGGAGTTGTGTTCCATGTTGCTACATTGGAGCATAGAGCTTTTTGCTCATCTGTATCCTTACTACTGCAGAGACTGTAGAATGGGGGGAAAAAAAGATAAGGCTGGTGGTCACAATGCATACAGACACATAGGACAGTGTAATAAGCCTTTTAAAGACTTTTTCATTCTCTAAGTTCTGGGAAATTTCTAGATGAATTTATATAAGCTCTCTGGGAATTGTTCATTTTGTTTTTGTTTCTCAAAAGGAACAATGTAACCACAGTAGCTTTTCCTGCATTAAAAATATAAAAATCAGGATTTTATTTATTTATATTTTATCTTAAAGCTTTGACATTTCTATTCCAAATCAACCCATGGCAATAGGTATTCATATCCAGTGTACTCATATATGGCCTTAGTCCAGCAAGGCACTTAAGCACATGCTTAATTTTAATATTGAACTAAATGAGGCAGTGAATCACATGCTCCAGTCTCAAATGAGGTTAAATTTAAAATTAACGATGTGTCTATGCTTTTCTGGATGAGGGTTTTGTGCACTATTTTCACTTCGTGCCAGCATTTCCATTACTGCAAAATACTATTTTTTCTCACTTTCTACCATCTCTCTCTTAATTGTTCTTGAATAGTTTTCAATATGATAATGAAATCAAAATATGATATGAAAATAAGGTCCCAAGGCATTGGCCCAGACAATTTTTTTCTGATTTTGTGCTTTTTGAGACTCTTTTAGCTTATTCTCCATCACAAAAGTCAATTTTAAATAGCTAATGCTGCCTCTTCTCATCAAATAATTAAAAAATCATATTGTCACATTGAAAACACCCTAGAGACTAGTGTTTGTGTTGATTTGTAGTCACGTGAATAAAAGCAAAAAATCAGAAATAATTGGAGTCAGTTCTACACTCAACATCTTTTGAAAGATGGAAATAAGGTGATCTGATTCCTACATCTGATGTTGTCAATCTTTCATCTGAGTAATATCAAAATGACCTCTCATCCCTTTTATTAATATGGTACAATGTCCTCTATCAGAATAATGGGCTCATGTGGAGAATGAAATGGAGGGAACATATGTGACTGACCAGAATTCAGTTGTTTGGTTTTTATTTTATATGAAGATTTTATTCAGTGCAGGAAGGACCCTGTTTTCAACTTCTTGTAATTTGCCTAGAGCTTTGGGCCTATAGATATCTGGGGAATTGAATGCACATGGATTGTGGCTGTGCTCAGAGGAGCAAGACAAAAGAAATTGTCAGGAAAATGGAAATGGCAGATTTATGGTTGATATTCTTCATCTGCTTTTTTCCCATGTCTTTCTCCCTTTGACTACATTTAATAAGCTTTTTCTCCTCTTGATCTCAGCATTTCCCTTGCATCATTTGATCCCAGCTCTCAGTGGATCCTTGTACCTAGTGTCTCCTTCTCAGGAATGTGAAAGATTTCAATTTCTTCATCCCTCTTCTACCACTCTGCTGAAGCCTAAGGATCTTACCTTTGCCGAGTAAAACTGCTACGTGGCTGTGTCACAAGTCTAGGAGGCAGATGTATCCCATGAAGGTAGGAAGGATTATTTTCCTCCCTACCTAGAGAATGGTGTGTCTTTAACCATCTTTAAGGAAAAAAAACCAAAAACAAACAAAACCAACAACAACAACAAAAAAGCAAATAATGAACAAGACAAGAAATCTTAATGAAAAAGTTTATGGTGATAATTATGTCATGAAGTTTAAAAAGTATTTTATAACTTTAAGGTAATCCCAGCTTCAGTTTAGTTCAGGGATTTTTATTAGGAAATCCTGAATTACCATTGCCTGCAAATCCAAAGTCAGAGCCTTGATACTTTCATAGGACTGGAGGCACAGACTTTGTGACAGCACAGCTTCAGTTCTTAGTTTTGTAGGAACTGTACAAACACACACAGGATCCCCAGGTTATGCAGTTTAAAGTTCACTGGTACCAGAAGAATGCCATGGCTCTGCCATGGACCTGCTGTTTCACAGACACTCTGGAGACTAAAGGGGCAATGCAGGGGCAGACACTGTCAGAGCAATTCTCAGGGAAGCAAAGTGTTGCTCTGAGATGTCAGATACCACCTCTGCGACTCTTGTCTCTGCACATTGCATCCAGACTACGCCAAATGAAACTAAATTATTTCCGCTACTAAGCAGATTTCATCAAAGTATTTGGGAGAATGGCTACAAATCCTAATACCAGAGAAAAGACCTTCAATTCTGAGGCAAGGAGAAATGGCAGCACTGTTTTACATGAACTTGAGTTATACATGTAGGAAAAAAAGCACCTTTATTTAGTGTCTTCTTAACAGGGCTGCTGGGATTCCATCTGCTCTGTACTCCGATGATCACCTGTAATGCTAGATGATGACTTTGTCAATGGTTTACAGAAATTGGATGTGCATGGGTTTTTTTCTTAGTAGTTCGCTAGATGGAAAGGAAGGATATTTATGTAGAAAATCTGATGTGATTGGCTGTCCTGACAGGAAATTGGTGGAAATAGGTCAATCATAGAATGTTTAGGGCCAGATGCCACAAGTGAGAGCTACAAATCTCACTCATTAAGAGATTCATTTTGATTTTAGTCTGACTTAGCAAGAGCTATTTGATTATCAGCCTGGCTTTGGAAATTCATTTGATAATGATCATTTTACAGTAGAAATGAAAATATAAGTGTTTTTTGGTTGGGTTTGGTTTTTTTTTATTCATGGAATAAGGAATCATAGAATAATATGCGTTTGAAGGAACTGTGGAAGTTTTTAGTCCAACTCCTTGAAGCATGCATAATTTAAATGTTAGTTTGGGTGTCATTGGACCTTGTCTGGTAAACTTTTTAATATCTCTAATGATAGAGTTTGACAGCCTCTCTTAGCAATCAGTCCCAGCCCATCATTAAAAGCATTTTCCTCATATCCAGGTAGAATTTCCCTAGTTGTAGCTTGTGAATATTGTCTCCACTTTCTCTGTGTATCTCTGAGAAGAGTCTGGCTTCATCTCCTCTATCATCCCTACCTTAGGAAGTTGAATCCAGTGTCAAGGGCTAAGGTTGGTCACTAGAGAAATGGAAGATGTTCTCTGTTAAAACCTCGCCCTTCCCAAAGGGAATAAGAGAGACACTGATGTAATGGTAAACTAAAACAATGTTAACAACAACATTAATAATATAAAAAATAAATAGATACAAATAATTAAAAAGCCAATATTGAACCCAACTCATCCGATGGCCATTACTTCACTGTCACCACTGCTGCTGTGGAGCATGAAGTCCAGCTAGACTCAGTGACAAACAGGAGGTGGATTCTGGAACTGGATTCAAGAACACACAGATCAGGATGAAATACATAAAGGACAGAGTCTTCCTTGAACACTGGCCATTTAAGAAAAGAGCTTGACCCTCATGATCCCTCAGTTTTGTCGTTAATATGACCTATATGGGATGGAATAACTTTCTGGTCAGTTTATGGTCACCTCTCCTGTCTTCTCCTTCCCACAGGTGTGGCCTTTTACTTTCTGCACCCCACAGTGTGACACACAAGATTTAGCTGTGACCTTGGTCTGCACAGGAGCAAGTATAAGCAAGAGCCTTTCTGCACACAGCAATCCTTGGTAGTAATTAAACATGGAGTATTTTCACTGCTAGAAGCAGACACTGTCTGCAAAGATATGCCATTAATTTCAGAAAGTGCAGTTACTTAGAAGACACTTCACTGAAAAGTAAAACTTCCGAGCAGCATAAGTTCTAATTCCAGCCAGGACACAGTAATAAGATCCCCTCTGAAGGCTTCTCTAGGATGAAAAAATGCAGTCCTCTCACTCTTTCCTTGTAAGATAAGTGCTGTAGTCCGGCCCACAACCATCCTGGTGGCCATCTGCTGGCTTCCCCTAGTTGGTAGATAACTTTCTGGAAAAGTGGCATGTAACTTTGAACTTCTACATAGGAAGTTAAGCTAAGTTCTTGATTTAATGTCACTTCAGAAAGATAGAAGTTGGTGTGGTCAAATTCATCTTAACTCAAGCCAATACCTACTGGAGGCTATTCTACACGCACACAGACACCTCCACATTATTGGTTGGATGTATACTATGTACTCCTTTATTTTTATTGCATAAATAAAATAAAGGAGACTCATTAACACATTCCAGAAACATCACACCATAGATTAAATTGTTGGCTGTATTCTCTCAGTCCCACAGTCTGGGAGTTTAAAGTATGAGTGCACTATAACAATAGGCTTATTGTTACCTCTATATCATGTCAATCATGATGTGTGCTAAAACAAATGATATTTAGCATCTAAAATTTTGGTGTTTGTTGGTTTCAGTCCATTTCTCTTTTTTCATTTATGTACAGAATGAGAAGATGGTTTCTCTTACCTATTTCTCCTCCTCTTTGTAGTGTATTGATTGCTTTACACTTGTTTAGAAAGATCAATATTCCATTAGGTAGCAGAGGAATAGCACTAGAGCAGAAAACAGCCTGGCTGTTCCCAAAATAGAAAACTCAGTGTTGAAAGGCAAATATTTTTTTTTCCAAAAGTGGAAAGAAAATCTTTTTGGTAACTAAGCAAATTATGGTGTGTTTCTACAGACCTCCTGGCAGAGTGTAGATGTTGTTGTCAAGAGAAATTGTTTTGTCAATCTCCACCAAATCTTCATTAATTCAACTACCTGATAAATGTGCTAAAGAAAAAAATTTAGCAAGTTGGTAGCAAACATATATACAATAGAAGATCCATGCAATGATGTTCTGTTTAACTTCATTGGTACATAGCACATAAAGAGCCACAGAGAGATTGTTGTACCTAATGCCTATTTGCTCCAGAAATCTGTGTTTCTCAACTGTTAGACTTCTTGTGCAAATAAAGGCAGCACAGGTAGGCCTCCTCAGTAATTATATTCCAGAGTTTTGGAAGGTGTATGTGATGTTCTTTCATTTTTCTTAGTTGCATTTTCATAATGAATAGGAACTTGCATCATCATATAACAAGGCATTGTAATTATGATGGGTACAGATATAATTAAAAATCTTTTCAATATACGATGAATAAATGCAGGCTTTCTACAATGAAGACATTTTAAAAGATTAGCAAGGGAGTTACCTGTGTTTGCAGGCTTGGAGTCAAACGATTTACTAGCTAATGGGAGGTATGAACCTATTGATTCCAGTGCTTTGCATACTTAGCAAAAAAAATGTAGCCTGGCATACCTGTAAATTTTAATTAATATTTCCAAGCCTTAACTGTCCCTGTACAGACACCATATATAACAGATGTGGGGAGCCTTTAAGAAATGTCAGTATCAAAACTCTGTTTCTATGATGACCAGAAAAAGGGACACAAGAAAAATTTCAGAACAGGCCCCACTGTGTTCTCTAAGGAATAACACTGGTGACAAATTAGACTCCATGCAATATATGTTGCTAAACTTTTAAAAAGCTTGAATTGGCCCTGGAAAGATTAATTCCTCTAAGTCCTCTTTATCAACGTGCCCTTTGGACCTAGTGGAATCCTTGGTATAACAACAGAATTCTTCTGAATTATTTTTAATAACTTGTTTTTATAAACATATTCAGAATTTAATAATGAGATCATTTTACAGTTCATTTTTTACTAAATTAGAATACATTCCTTTAGAAATAAGACTGTATTTGACTCTGTTGTTTTGACTTAAAAAAACCCAACAAAACAAAAACAACAAAAACAAACCCCAAACACTTATGGATAAAGTGCTTTAGGCACTTATAGCACTTCCTTTTTGTATGTGGGCAATGTTCTGGATAAAAAGAGCCCTTTTTCAGTATACTATACTCCTCATTATATAAGTCAGAAAAAATACAGATATAATATGGTTTGGATTTTGATTCTTATTTTGACTTTTCTCTTTAAATAATATCAATGGAGATTATGTATCTAAATTTATATCTACTTAATATCATGAAACACTTTATTGTGTTTAAGGAAAAAAATTTGGAAAGCAGAAAATTGTTGCTGAAAGACATTATGTTTGAAATGGTCATAAGCCAATAGCGTAGAAGATGTAGTAAAGCTTGGAGAATGGTTATTAGAAGTGAATATGGTGATGCTGAACAGAGTTGTCATTTTCAGTGACAGTAAACAGTTTTGGCTGAAGGTGAATAGAGGGGTTTATTTTTCAAAATTACTTTTTTTTGCTAGTATTTCTGGAAAAAGGCCACAGTTCACAGTACACTGAAGTGGATCATTTGTCTGGTTATTTGGTGGGGTTGGTTTTGATATTTTTTGGTCAGGGAGAGGTATTATGATCTGCTTTTCTAATAAACTATGCTAAATTTAGAGATACAGTGAATAGGAATTACAAATTTAGAGGAGGAAATTATCATTCTTTCATAAATTCTCTTCTTCAGTCCCATTACAGTTAAAACTTTACCTTTCTATGGCCCAAAGTAATTCTGAGCACTTTTGAGTTATCATTTTGGAAGACACTGGCCAACCCTGAGTAAAATGTCATTTCATCTTGGTTTGTGGGCAAATTCCTTCCAGTCATAAGAGTAAGCAAAGAATAGCCTCAGTTTTTATTAACAGTGAAAACAGTGACACTTTTAGACATTATCCACATTTATATTGTCAATAAATATGTTTGCTTGCAGTCCCTGTGACAATCATGACCCAAGGCACTGCTTGTAGTAACCTTCTAGGCCTTTTGTCTCTAATTAATCACAGACTATATATGTTAAATTATTGACAGAAATAAGCTATGCCCTTAAAAGGCTTTTAATACCTTAATCTCTCTTCTGCCTCTCAAATAGCACTTGCTATTTGGACACTTCTAACTCGTAAATTTTTTTGTCCCCTGAAGTTGCAATTTTGTGTGAGAAAGTGTATCCTTGTATTTTCACACATGGTGTGACCTGAGAGCAAAAAAAGAAATAATTGGATAGAGTAGATTGTTTTTTTTAAGTCCTATCCTGTGTAGGTCTGTAAGGGCCTTTGTAGGCCTGTATGGGCCTCAAAATGGCAGCCAGGCATTAGAAATCAGATCATGTCAGTACAAACAGGTATGTAAAGACATTAAATCTTCTGCCCATAATTTTTTTTTTTTTGCTGTCTGAGTGTGAGGAGGTGTTGGCCCAGAGGTTTCTTTCTAATTCACATTGCTGTTTATAGCACTGCTACGGGAAGATGATCTCATTAGGTGATATAAATGTTAGTGATTCCTGCCCACACATGCGTACACACACACACACACACACAGGTTTAAGGCCCAGTTTTAAAAATTAAAAGCTACCATAAACAGTCATTTTAGGAACTACTTGTTTTCCCTATAAAGCTAATAATTATGTGTAAAAAAATCACACGGCTAAAATTCAGATTTAAGGTATCTATGGCATTATTTTCTAAACATCTAGCAAACTACTTCCAGAAGATATTATAATTAACTATGTTTTAATGCCACCAAGGGACATTATTCTGTCCACATTATCATTAATTTTTCTCAGTGTTTCAATTCTTAGAAAAAAACGATAGACAGGACTAACCATCAGTGTAGAAAATCAGCAAAGTCCAATTAATATTATTCCAATGGTCTATAAAGCAGTAGAAACCAATTCTCTTGCATTATTTGGAAACCCGTGATTTTCCCTATTAATGAAGTGACCGGAATGTTAAACCCTTTAATGAGCAGTGTTTTGGATTCCGCTGGAACAATATTCATCCTGTAAGCAGCATCCTGAAAGTGGATATTTTGCATCTATACTAAACTTGTCCAACTTGACCTGTAAGTATTGAACAACATTTATTATATTCCTACTTTGCCAAGGCTCTAGGTTTTCTTCTATTCTGTGTTAAACATCACCAAAAATCCACTTGTATGAGTAGAAATCATGTGCTTATCTAGGACAAAAGCTGTCCTTAGTTTTAGAAACCATTAGTACTATGAAGAGGTTTCCTGTGTCTGCTAAGTGTTAGGGTTTCCTTAGCATTTAGAAAGGCTGACAATTTACATAATTTATTCTTTTCTTGTTGAAGAAGTAAAATGATATTTTGATGTAAATATAAAATTATTAGGAGATGGAACCCCACAAGATGGGATGTAGTTTCCACAGGAGCTGGGAAGTTGCTAATATTTATGAATTAAAATAATAGTTAAGGCACATGTTGTAACATATGTTTTAATATTATGACTCAGTCATCTTAAAGGGACAAGAATGAATGTTTATGATTTCTTAGCTTTGCCGAAGAGATGATAGAATCTTTTTCCCCATTTTCTGAAATAAGTTTCACCAGAGACGAAAAAAAAAACCGAACTCTTTTTCCTTTTGAGATTAAATTTACCCTGTGCATGTGAGTAACATTTGGATTAAATAATAAAAAAAAAAAAAAAAGAGAGGAAAAAAAAAAAGAAAAGAGGAATATGTGAGCATTTCCATTGCACATATGCTTCTGAATTGAAATTCCTGTTGGGCATACCAGTAGTTCCACTACTGTTCTTTGGGTGATGGACAAAACACAGACTACTGCTCTGGGAAACACACTCATTTTCTGCAATGTCTATTACGATCTTGTGATGACTTTTGAGAAACACTTCTGACATGGTCACCACAAATGAGGCTACTCCTTGAATTTAAAGGCTTAGCAGCCTATTTCAAGGTTTATTTTCCAGATATTGAACTATTGGAAGAGGGCAGTAGACTGGGTAGAGGGAAGAAGCATAAGAAAAATAACAGATATTTTAAACTAGCTAAAATAAAGTATCTTTTCCTGTGTATTATAGTACCGATGGTTGTTTTCAGTTCAGCTGCCATATGCATGGGGGCATGGGTCAGATTTTATGTAGCATCCAAATGTACCGAAGAAAACTAGTAAGAATAGTTGTGTGAACTCAGCCGTACGTCTGTATCTACCCATGCCAATGGAATTTGTCTAGAGCATGGTTCCTTTCCTGTCAAAGAAGAGGGAAAAAAAGAAATTTAAAAATAAAATAGTATTAGAGATTTCTGGCAAAAACTCCTATTGTCTTTATTCATGCATATTACTGCTTATAAATGTGTTTAATTGAATCTAATTTTGATTGTAGCTCTCTGGGACTGAGCCTTCATTGGTACTATGTTTGCATGAAATTCCCACTTTTATAAAGTCTAGATAGGAATACAGATATGATGAAAGGAATATATTCTAGTCTAGAAAACTGCAAAGCTCCACTCAAAGTAGCGATTGTGGTCTCTGTAGCCTAGAAAGGGCTAGGAATGAAAAATTATTTCAGATCCAAATTATTTTTTTGATCGCTGGTGTTAGAATACCAGACTCAGAGTAAAACTTATGTTTTTTAGTAATTGTAATGAATAACATTTCCTTTAAAAACACTTTCCACTCATTCATGTTTTCTAGTGCTGTGAAACAGAATAAGGGTCTGTAAGGTGGTCACTTCTTTTTCTCCTTTTACCTTGGACTGTTCTTTAATATTAAAATTAATATTATTAAACCTTGAGATTACTCAATTTGGAGGAAGTAGACTTTTCTTTTTAACCTTCAGTAACTTAAATATTTTACTTTACAAAATTTTACTGAGTCAGAAGGAAAAAAATAGAAAAGGAAAAACACTGTAATTAACAAGTTTCCTCTTTTATTCTGTACCAGATAATAATAGAGGAAAAATATAGAAACAAAAAGACTCAAATTAAATGCTCTACTGAAACAGTGTAAAAGCAACCAACTAAAAGTTTTCAGCTTCAAAAAAGGTCCACAAATTGAAATGTTCAGCATCTCTCCTTCTAAAGAAATGCTGAATTAGATCAGACCAATTTGCCATGTAACAGATTGCCTGAAAACTGGATCTAACAAAACAGAAGATTTTATTTATTTAGTTAGTTTCCTCCTTTGTGTATAGTTGGGAGTTCTGATAGTGCCATCAGTAGTAGATGCTTAGGGAAAGAGCATAAAAAAATTAAAGCAAATATTGCTCGTGCTTTCCTTGTTATACTCTCCTCTACTTCTACCAGTCAGAAATGTAAGGGCTTCCTGAGCCAGAGGTTGCTTTGTTGTGTTTAGTAAGCACCAATGGACAACCTCATCTCATAGCTTTCAGGGGTTCTTTGTATTGAACACTCTTGTTTTTATACTCTGCAGTACTCAGCAATGAAAACTAGACCCTTTGAGTGGTGTGTTGAGTGCCTTAGACCTTGCAGTAACCTGGCATGTCATTTTGTATGATGTGCTTCCCAGCCCAAACACTTCCTCCATCACCTTTTCTCCATAGGAAATGGAAGCCAGAGCCTGTACCTGACAGTTGAACAATGCATCAGACAAGTCTGAATTTCAGCTGTTGTATTTTGATTGTTTTTCAGATTAATACAAATAAGGAATGCATGCCTTGGAGCCTGGGAAGAACAGTAAAGCATACTTAAGGCTGTAGGTTTCTTCTTCTCCAGCATCTCTTGGTTTAAGGTACTGCTTTGTGTGCATAGTCCTTTCTGCACTGGGAAGGGAGAGAGCAGGAGAAGCAGGGACCCAATATAGGTCATCAGATTGTTTCACCTACTGGTTTATGCAGATACTGTTTTGGGCAATCAGCCCTAACATTGTCGTTCCTGACAAGGCTCCTGGGTTGGAAGTGGCAGGCACACAAATGTCTCCCACCTCACACTCACCCTGCAGCTTGGCCTCTGTCTTTCTCATTCCCACTTTTGTGCTGCATCCCCTTTGCACTGTGGTGTCTGCCCTTGGCACTTTTGACACTGATCTGCTTGGAGAAGCAGCTGTGAGAGGGGGTAAAGTGACATTCTGGGATAGGCACTGGGTGTTTCTGCAGCTCTGCAGCATGGAGCGAGGTGGCATCAACGGAGAAAATTCACCTCTCTACAAAAATCTTGTTCAAAACCTATGTTAATCTGAAAATCTTGATCTAAAAAATTGTGTTTTGTCCTGGTCCTCTGCAAATGGGGAGATTCATCTTAAAATGGATGCAAGTTTTTTTGAGTCAGATGCTCCAGAATTAAATGTCTGCAGACAATTCTCTAAAATGGATGTGGTGTGTATTATATAATGACTTTGGATGATCCTAAATTGATGAGGGGGAGACTATCAGGAAGGTACTTTGTCCAAATAAAAAAAAAACCCAAACCTCAAAAAACTGTCTGGAATACAATGCTTATAAACCATCAGAACTGTTCAAATCTTGCTCCAATTTCATTGTGCTTTTTTTGGTGTGTTTTTTGTTTGCTTGTTTTCTATTTTTCATTGAGTTATGTAGCTGCTGATAAACCTCTGTAATTACAACTATCTGAAACAGGGAATTGAGGAAGAAACAATTAGATTAACTATTCTTTATTTGGATGAGTTAGCTTCAGTGTTCCTATGATAGAAACCTTTGGTCTTATCTAGTGCAAAATCAATGCTAGTTCTGTATCCCTGATTCAGAGGACTTTGGAAATACATAACAGAATAGCTATAATATCTTAAATAATCCAAAGCAAACTTAATTTTCTCATTACTACTGCATAATCTTCCAATGTCATTAAAACAAGTAGCTCACTGCCATGGGAATTTTCCTTTTATTAAAAACTAATGAAAAAAGGGATGATGTACTAGAGAGCCATTTTTATCTGTTTACTTGATGTCTTAAGCACTGTCTGATTTTAATAAAATGTTGGAGATAGGTAAATAATATACCTCACAAGTCTTCTACCAGTGATTAACTGAGAAAATAAACCTTACTCATCATTCACATATATTCCTAGATGACCCTTCTCAAAAGCTTTGCAATGGAACCTGAATTCTTCCTTTCCTAAGCCTTCAAGGGTTTAATGAAATTGAAATCTGACATTTTCTTCCTTCAAAATTTGGAAATTAAATTGGCCCTCGTTAAAGGGAAAAACAGTATGATGCTGACTTCCAAGGCTAAGAGCTCTTGGCTTTTTCTGCAACCTTTGTGATTTCTTGTACTGAGATAGTTCTCCCACTCACTTCCTTCTCTCCTTCTGATCACCTTTAACTAGAAGAGACAAAGAGAGGCTGTGATGGAGATTACTAGAATTTAGGAATAACTCAAGAAAAAATACTTTTATGACAGTTTCTTCTGTGACTCAAATATTCAGAAATAATTTAGGAACTTTGGAAGTATTGAGGTAGTATAAAGAGCTGTGTTGGAAGGGAAAACTGAATTTAGTAAGTACAACTTCTTGGTAAAGTTCTTGAATGATGGTAATTGGTAATTTTTTAATTATCCCCCCCCCCCTTTTTTTTTTTTATAGTGTGGTAGATAAGAAACATAAAGGACAAAAAATAAGATTTCCAAACTAAATTTGGGCTTCATAGAATGTATAGAAGGAACAAATTAAGGAGCTTACTGACTTCTGCTTTCACTCCAGAATGTGACAGATTCCTTAATTGGTGTAAACAGAACATCAGTATCCCCTGGAACTGAATTTGGTTGTGAAAAATTATTTTACTATAACATAAACCACTGGAGCAGCATTTTTTTGAGCTCCCAAACTACATTTATTTGTTCTAATGTGAAAATTGTACAATAGCCATCTGAATATACCAAAGGTACTACATTTCTGATTTCAGTAGGTTTGGCCTGAGATATACAGTGTTTCATTTAGTTTTCAGATTTTGGAAAAACTTTATTCCTAGATTGCAAAGGTCTTTTTTTTTTATTTTATTTTATTTTTTTTTTTCATAAATCACACAGCTGACATCTCTGGAGGTACAATTTAGGTTTGCTTGTGGTAGGGAGAAAGTGGTTACAGTATACCAGCTTTTATTACTATTATTATTAATTACTATTAATATCACATGTTGACCTACAGCAATCCCTGTTCTGCTGTTTATTAATGTTATTTTTTACCGTTCTAGAATATAAAAATATCTGTATTATCTTCAAGCAGGCTGACACTGTTATGAACTGGTCTTATTCTGTCTAGTGACAGACAGCAAGATCATTCAGAAGCTATTCCATGCATTCTTTTTTTGCACCATGTGCAAGAAGCTTGATTAAAATAGAAGCCTAGTCAATTTATTAAGGCTCTCTATTCAGCAGAAATATTGTATAATACAGGCACTCTGCTCCTTTTGACCTGTTTAACAGAAATGTAACTGAATAGCCCAGACTAGGGCAAGGATGCACAATAAGCACTGCACAATGTAATATTTTAGACTTGCTGAGGCTCTTCTCAATGCAGTCTGTGACTTGTAAATGTGGCTTATGGAAAAACTGTACATTTAATTTCAGTAAATTTAAGGGTAAAAGCTGCATAGATCTAGTGGAATCAGGATTGGATCTTTGAGTCACTATAAAGAGAAATTTACATAGAAAATCCACACTCATCTAAATGATGAGGTTTTTTATTCTTAATAGAATTAAGCTGAAATGGAATACTGAGAACATTAGTTTTAAAATAATATTTGAAGCCTTTATATTGCAAAGTATATACTGTATTAGTTTCCTATTCAAAGGATGCCTTATGATGAAAAAAAAATATTAATTTATAATTGGTTTATACTCTCAGTTAAAGTTCAAATAAATTTACCATCATCTCTAGAAAAACATGTTAAGACAATAAATACCCTTTAAATAAAATGTAACTATTTGAATCTATAATTCAAGTAATGTCTCTTAGACTTCTGTGGTTTTTCAGCATCTGTTTTGAGCTTTGGAACATTATTGTGGTTTATAGAAACATTAAAGGTAAACACAGTCCATCAGTGTGGAAAACAAGAGGGGAAAAAAACAATTTATTCTACTTAGCATAGTAACATAAGTAGTAGAACAACTCTTAAAGGCAAATCTTTTTCTTTTAATTTTTAGAGGAATATTTAACTGTCAAATAAATTCTTATGAGTTCCACATTTTTTTTGTACTTATGTAACCTTAATAAGTCATGACCAGATGAAGCTCTTGTAAGAGTCCTTTTGTATTCAATGTGCCTAAATAAATGAACCTGTGGAGAATGATCTCTGGAAGGGTGATATCCCCTCAAACCTGTAACCAACAGCAGGCCATTAATGTGCTCTTGTAACATCAAATCTCTCTCTTGCATCTACTATCTAAAACTCATTAGAGTACTCAGAGGGGAGACAGCTTGTCTTGTTTCAGAATATCACAGTTGTGAGAATCTTGGAGGACTCTGTACCACCAAATCTAAATGTATTCTTCCAGCTTATAAAAGTGTAGGTGAATTTTCAAGGTCATGTGGTTAAAGAGTTCCTTCAAAGCTTTGTAAGTGCTAGGGTAGAAGATGCCTTGATCCAGAAAGACATGAAGAAGCTCCAATGTTTCACTGGGATCTTTATACAGCTATAATTAAGGAACATTGGTAAGTGCTACGTTGATTTAGGAGAGTATTGACTATAAGAAAAATGTAGTGTTCAAATTTGTGTTGATGTAATAAATCCAGGAAATAGACATTTTAATCTGTGAGTTCTGAAACAGATATTGCTAGATTTGTTTTTCTATTTAGACAGATGAGATGTAAATTGGTGAAAATCAAGAAAACTGTAATTCCACTCATTTTATTAATCTACTTCTGAATTTTCATTACTCTTTTTCTAACCAAGGGAATTTCTTATTGCAGAAACTGGGATTAATATGAAGGGAAACATGAAGAAACTCTGAGAATATGAATTTGAAGCACAGTAATAGGCCTTTGAAGGGCTTTGTTGTAAAGACTAAATTATGTTATGTCCACACAGAATTTATTGTGAAAGTTGGACTGTATGCCAACAGACTTAAACATATGATATACATGAATGTGACTTTTAAACTACTTTTCCAAGTTTCCACGTGCTAGAGAGCTGAGTAAACGATATTTACACTCAGCAACTTTTTGAAGATACTTCTTCTGAAATCTCAATGACATACTTCTTTTTTAGGTGAATTAATTTATTCAGCTTTTATTGTCTAGCCTGTTCCTGGATGTAGAATGAAAACATTGACCTTGACTCAAGAAATCCATAGAGATACAAGGAATCAATTTAAAAAAATAAAGTGCTTGTGAAGGAGCTAAGTCTGCTCTAAAGTTTTGAATTATGTGGGCTTGCAGGTCATTACTGCAGTGCTTTCTAACTGATAGCACCTGAGTCTTTCTGACATTTTCATTTTGACTTAATTCTATAAAAAACCCATCCATGTTTTTTGTTATTATCTATTAAAAATGGGTGTAAAATATAATGAAAAGTCATGAGGCCTGCAGATAAAAGGAATTTTTCTTGGTTGATCAAAAGGACACATGAATCAGTCACAATGTAACTTCACAATCACTTATTTTCCATGTATTTTCATCCTCCTTTAAACTGTATTTTTCATATCTCAGTATCAATTTAATTTAATCAATTTAATTTTAATTAGAAAGGAAAATTTTAAAATATTAATTTTAAAATCTAGCTATTACTCTATATAATTGTAAGCTTTAACTTGGAAAATCCCTTCTGCCCTGAAGCTGTGATCACCAAAGAATTAACCAAAGAAATTAAAATAATTATTTTATTGCAATGAGGCGTTAGTTAGTAAATGTTGCCAAAGCAGTCTTGAGACTTTCACAGGATGAAAATATGTGTGTTCGTGGAGAAATGATGTTAGCAAACAAACATCCTGGTGCTACACCCAAGGGCTGCTGATACAGTGCTCTGAATCATTTAAAGTATAAATGTGTAAAGATGCCTTTCAGACTCCTCACAGACTCAAATGTGGTGTTACTGTTATCGTTGCTGCTCCTCTTGTGCATGTTTTTTCTCCAACAGATTATTTCAAAGCACATTTATATTAACTGTATAAATCTCACTGTGCTCCCAGGATTTGTATTTTATGGTTGCATTACATTTACAGAGGATAAGATCAGGGCACAGAGGTTACTGGCTTGACCCACTGAAGTAACTTCCACTGAGGTTAAGTTGGCTTTACATCTTGAAGGGAGGCTGGAGGACTTACTAAGAATAAAGTCACAAATGACTTGTCCCTAAGGCGTGAGAACCTTGTCCGAGATCCACTTAAAAGAATGACTCCTTGGAGCTTTTTCACTGTTAAAACCAAGTCATGGTGCTCTTGCTCACTTCTGTAGCAATTAGTACAGATAACTTCAGAGGGACCACTTGGGACAGAAAACAGTACTTGAAGATTGCATTCTGACCTCACAGATTAAAACCTCACAGGTTCCCCACAGTTCTCTATCCAAGCATGGTAATTTGTAGAGGTCTCACTGCTCTTTCAGACTGTTGTGTTTCTTTGGAATCACAGATTTCAGAGGTAAAAAGAAAAGGCTGTGTACAGCAAATGCTGTCCTGATAGCTCATGCTGGCTCTTTGAATTTCGCAATAGAAAAGAAAGAGGAAACAAGTTGTTTCCCTCCAAGGACTATTTCTGTCCAAGTTATTAATTCCACCTCTAAAACTAGAGAACAAAAGGCAAATACACATTTGCAATGGTTCAAACAAATCTCTCATGCTCTAGGAACACCCATTCAGCTGAAGCAGCCCTTTCAACCTCCTCAGTGACTTCTCCACCGAATCCTTCCCTCTTGTAATGTGAGTGGGTGTTGGCAAACACTGGAAGGAGGAACTTCAAGTGCTGGCAACCAGGCTGACAATAGCCCTTTAGGTCTACTGGGCATGGGTGTCTAAACTCAAGTGCTGGGTGACTGACAGATTTGTCTTGCCTATGTGTGGATGTGTTTTTAGAATGAGATCCAGATGGGTTGTTGTTTCTGTAGCTCCTTTAGCAAAACTAGCAACTGTTAAGTGATGTTATGCAAAGGAGTCACGTTATTACCTATTATTATTCCCATTTATGAAAACAATGGGCATACAAATAAGGACTGTTGCCATCATGAAGAGCTCTCAGCCTAATAATTGAGCCACAGGCAGGTTATGATAGAGAGGACCACCGAACACCCCTGTGTGTTCCATTGTGCCATATCTTCTATATTTACCTGTGCCAGGGAACCCTTTTTCACTCTCGTGGCTCAATCTGTTCTGTGATTAACCAAGTGACATCTCATCTGTATGTGAATAATCACAAACACAGCGAAACCATGAAAGCCATTAGGCTGGTGTCAAACTCTGAAGGCAAGCAATTTTGGTGTGGTTGCCAGAATTGTAATAATTCCAGTCATTGCAAGTGAGTGTAAAGGAGTTGTTAAAAGGAAAATGCCTCATCATCCTGGGAAATAGAGGCATTCTTGGCCTTCAGTCAGGCATTCTTCTTCAGAGCTAATGACATATTTAGGTGATTGTAACACCAAATTACTTTCCTGTCCTTCTCTGTTTGTTTAATAGATGAGATGTGTGTGATTTTTAGGACGGAAGGAATAAGGGAGGATGGGATATTTACATTTCAAATAAGGGAAATAGTACAATTCTCTCATTATTAAAAAACAAAACAAAACAAAAAAACAAAACCCCACAACAACAACAAAAAATCACAAACACAAAAACCAACAAAACAAACAAAAACCAACACAAAACTCGGGGAGACCAGATTGAGATTTTTAACATCAAAGGTGTAAATCTAAGACAAGTGTTTGCATCATAACTGGGTAAATGTAGCTTTCTGATTTCTTGGCCAACTGAAGGCATGTCAATTCCTGTTGGAGATATTATGTGACTGTTTTCTGCAGATTTCATCAGTCTACTCAAAGAACAATAAATCTCCTCTGAAGCCATATAATAAATAAGCCCTGTTTTCCACACCAAACTATTTTCAGCAACAAAAATAAAAAAGTCTAAATTTGTAGCTAAATCTTGACATTCCCATGATGAAGTATCTCAAGGGTAAGGCATGTTGAAAAGTTGTATTACTGATTTTCTATTGAATTAATTCTCTAAGAGATGGGTTATTCTTTAAAGATCAAATGATCTGGAAAAGTTATAATTGGTTATATTATTATAATTTCTATTTCTTTTTAACAAGCATGCCAGCCTGGTTGTGGGTAACCACTTTTAGCTGATACTGCTTGAGCTGGGAGCTTGCCAACCTCAGCTGCTATGGGATTCCATCCATTTCAACAGGATTTACACCCTGTTTATGCTTGGCCAATGGACCAAATGAAATGAATTATCTAGTGTAACTTTGTCCTTAAACTGTCTATTACAGGTTTATGAGTTAATATAAATAAACTCAGGTGAAAGAGTGATTCATCTTCACCCCCTGTAATAGCTTACACTGGATAGTCTGTCAATATGGAATAAGCTCTTTCCCATATTGGTACCTAGTTCTTGGCATATTTTTTATTAATTCCCTTTACAGCACAGAAACAAAGCTTGACATTTTAAAATGGCACTTTACTTAGTATCAGAATTAAGCTTCTTTGCCCTTAGGTGAAAGTAGTATGTGTAGTTTTATGCTGCTCAAAAACGAATGAGAATTGAATCTTTTTGCTCAGAAATATATTCTGTTTTATCACCACTCCACAACCCACTTGGTCTCAGTTCTACTCATGTTTTATTATTAACCCTTTCTCAAGTAACTAAAATTCTCACATGCCAAAGTAAGTCACATCCTTCCAATGTAAATATGAACAATTTATTACAATAAGTTGGATAATTTAGGTAATGTCTGCAAGTGCTAAATAGATCACAGAATGGCCACAGAGCAGCCACATGTCTCTTATTTTTCATCTTATGATGAGTCCGGAGAATTGTGTCACTGTATTTTCTGAGCTATACTACTGTTGAAATGGCTTATTGTTTTTTTAGTACTTTTTCACGTGTTTGAACATTTATAGTCCATCTTTTCTTCCCTTTATTATGTACAACTGCACTTTCAGAGACTATGACTATGATACTGGATGGTCATTTGGCAAGTTTGGTTAGGATAGTGACTATAATAAAGTATAAAATTAAAGAAACAAAGACCCAAGTACCCATTCCCATGGAAGTCCCAAGGCTTTCTATTAAGATCCTATCCTTATTTCCAGTCAGTATCACTGAGTTTATCATGATGTCCCTTCCTGCTCTTCCTAACGGACATTTCCATCCACCGATGCTTTTGCAGCAGGTTATGTTCTGTCCACATTAGAAATTTCACATGATTACTGAGTCCAGGGGATGTTTTAATGCTATTTAATTATTTTTCAACTGTTGAACAGGTGTTGAACTGTTTATTCAATTGACAGTCTATTCCTCCCATCATGTATGTGTAATTTTTCCCCCTTTTTGTCAGTAGTATGTGATTAAGCACAATTTGTAACTAACACCTATAATGACCCCTTGTTGAATGGATGTTTTCATACAAGTACAGGACAATCATTTTAGAAGAATAATGTTTTTAGTTTACTACGATGAGGTCCTGTTACACAATATAGGAAAGTCTTACTTTTTTTTTTTTTTTTAGTTTTATTTGTCTGCATGACTATCCATTCTAATTCTGGTTTGTAACTTTCACGATAAGTCTTAAAAAGAAAAGAAATTAATTTCAGTAGCACTAATGAAAAAGCAAAGCAATATTATTTCACATATGGCATCTGTAAGATCAGAAGGCAAAGCTAACCTTTGTTGTATTTGTATAAGACATCAGTTCCATATAAAATACATTTGTATAAAATGTTCCTTTTAAATTTATCTTGCCCTTTCAGCTGAACTATTTGGGCAGTTGAACAAGTCTGATTCTTTGTCTTGGTCTTGCAGTTAAAAAAAGTATGGAACGTTAAACATATGTGGGGAAAGGCATTGTTTAATTTTTAATTGTTTAATTTTTGCTAGTTTTATAACCTTTTAGGTAGGAAGTTATTATTGTGCTCATCAGCTAGATTTTAAATATAAATACACCCCTCTGTTATAATGTTGTTATAGTGTTCTTCTGGAATAGCCTCTCTTTGGTCTGTCCAGAAAGAAACATCATTTATAGTTATAACTGTGCATTGATTTTTTTGTTGTTGCTTTTTGAATTATTCTAATTTATAACAGTTCAAACCTATGTTAAGAAGATAGGCAAAAAGGCTGCAAATCCTGCCCCACTGCTCTTTTTTTTTTTTTTTTTTTTCCTTAATGATGTAAGGCAATAAATATTTAAGTAAAATCATTGTTATTTTCCTTGGACTATGGGAGAGCAGCAATCCATCACAGGACCAATGCCCTGGGTGATCCTGCTCTGGCAGGGGTATTGGGCTCAGTGACCTCCAGAGGTCCCTTCCAACCTCTCCCATTCTACAATTCTGTGATGATTCTATGATTTTTTGATGTATGTTGCTTTCCACATTGAAAAAAATCCCATGTACAAAGTTTTCTGAACAAAAGGTAACTTTCAATTGTGATTGAAGTCACTAATTAATTGTTCTGGTGTTCTGCAGATACTCCATCCTTACCTGCAGAAGTGTGTCTAAAAATCCATAGACTTTCAGAGTAAAATTAAAATAGTTAAGACTTAGAATCTTAAGGAAAAAAAAAAAAAAAAAAAAAAAAAAAAAAAAAAAAAAAAAAAAAAAACCCTTAAAAAACTTGGGCCACAAAAAAAATCCGGGGGTAAAAGAAAAAAGCTGCTCCTTACCACCCCCCCT
>JANHGL010019641.1:4718-28183 GCA_024611195.1 Ceyx melanurus
ATAGTAATAAATAATAATATACAGTTGCTATTACTGCAGCTAAAAAGTTTTAAAAGAGGAAAAAGTTCATATCTTATCTGCTAGGAGTGACACCTTGAGAGGAAAACAGGCAAACAGGACTGAAGATTAAATTATTTCAGCAGGCATAAAAAAAAAAAACCACAATAAAACAACATTAGCAACAAATCAGACATCTGAAGACTTGTGGAATTCTAAACTTCTATGAACCTACAATTGGAGATTTAAAAATGTTTGCTCTTAATCAACTATTGGAGAGATTTTTCCAAATGGAGAGATGGATTTCCAGGAAAATATGATGTTTGAAGAAGTTAGAAGTTAGAAGATCACTGCTGTGATCTTTGCAAAGCAGAAAAAGCTAATTTCTGCAGGGGTTTCCTATAGGAAAAGTAGTTTGGATTGGCCATTGAAATAATCTAGAATTCTTTTAAATGACATTTTTAGCCATCATTTAGATCATCTGCCCATAATGATGGAATTTCATGGACTCCAAAATTGAAATATTCTGCAGACTGTATCTACATCAAGATTGTGAACACTCAGGTCACAATTTGACTATGATTTTTTTCCCCTATTTTTTCAGCCATTCAATTTATTTATTTATTTTCTTAAAGCAGTTCTAATTACTGGATATTTTATTCCACATTACAGAGTTGCCTACATAAGATTCAAAAGAAATATAAAGGTCATTGTTAGCATGAAATTTCACAGTACTTTGGAATAATAACCTGACACTTGCTATTCAGCCAAAGCACATATTTCTGTTAACTTTTTTTTTTTTTCATGTAAAAATTCTTGCCAGTGTGAGGAAAATATAGAATATTAGAAACCAGAATTAACAGCATAAAGCTTTGCTCTGTCTGTCCAAGACTATTATCAGGAAGATTGGGTATGTCCTACTTCTGGCAAATGACAGGAACGTTGCATTATTAATTGCTACTTCAGTTTCTTTAGAATAGCTGACAATACAAGTCATATTTGGAATTTCAGAAAAGCAAGTGATGTTAATAACAGCAGTGGATTAACAGTGATTTGTCACTGGATTTGATTAAGCAAGGCACATTTAATTTAAGCTTCTAACTAAACGTTTTGCTGACACAGAGATCTATTCTTGCCATTTTTTGGCACTGAAAGAGAATCTTTAACTAAAATCTAGAACGTTTATTTTATTAAAATAATAGTTAATTAGTATAAGGCATTATAGTGATTAGATAAAGCCAGAGTTTACTTAGCTTCCATAGGTTTTCACTTAGCTTTTCTTACAAAAAATGTTAGAAAAATGAAAAACAAATAATTGAAATTCTTTAATCTTATAAGAAATCCGAGAGTAATGCTACCCTCTCTTAAAATCTAGAGACAGAACCAGTATTAGTAAAAAGATTTTGATGAATAATAGTAGAAACTGTATTAATAAATTCTCCAGCCAGACTCCCTTGAGCACAAAGGATATGTTTCCTAAATAAAATAACTTATTTCAGTCTGTCAATATCCACCATTAAATCAAAAGGACAGAAAGTTTTCTTGGAAATTTAAGATCACAAAAAAGACTTTTTAATTGCATTGCCTCCCACACAAATCAGAGCTATATTGTATTGCTTGACTCTCCAATGCTCTCTGCAATTAGTAGTACACCACTCAGTTTCTGATAAGCATTTATGAAGCCTGGATGATTTAAATATTTGTTTTCAATTTAAATCCCAGGTTTGTTATCAATTTGATCTCAATCAATTATTTTGTCACTTTTGTTTGGCAGCTGAAAATTTCTTTATGCATTTGTCGATTACCTAAATAATTCTGTTCACATTCTGCCTCTTCCCACTATGGAAATAAAAGTTTTAAACTTCAAATTAGAAATAAATGCCTGTTACACTAAGAGACTCCACTGAAGTTTTTCTGTCTCCACCCATTTATCTGCAATGGTTCCGAGTCGAAGGCTAAGCCTGTAGTTTATAAAGTAAACTTGGCATTGCAAGCTCAGTTTTTTTTAGGTTAGGGGGATGTAAAAAGAAGTTTAGTTATTTCATTTATAATTGAGTTTAAGCAATACAGAGTGAAATTGAGAAAAGCCAATTCCATTAGCATGCCAATCAATAGAAGAGCTTTTCCTTCACAGATAATGAATAATTTGTTTCATAAAGCCATTTCTGGTTTAATGCTCTGAGGAATGCAAGGATTTTTTAAGAAAAGCTCTGTAATCTGTTTAAATGTTTAACATTGGCATTTCACTTCTGTATTCATATGGAAATGTCATTTATACACAGAGTGATGGCTGCCTGAGAAGCAATAGATCAGAAGTCAGGGGAGAAAAAAACACCACCAAAATAACAGAAAAAAAGATACAGATGAAAAATTGTTAATGGAGTGAGAAAAACTCACTTTGAAGAAATAAGAAAAAAAAATATTATGTGTAAACACCTTGAAGTGAACGAGAATTACACAAGTTTCTTAAAATAAGAGTTAGGAAAATAAATGTTAGGAAATAAAAAACAACTGCATTTTTATATGGCTAATCATTTGTTTAAATGTACACCATATTACTCAAAATTGCCTGTAGTAGAGAAAAAAATGTAAAATAAGTCTTTCATAGTGGTATAATGGTAGCTATGTTTTGGTACTAACTGATAATTCATAATAAGCATCAACAGCTAATATTAATTGTATGTTGTTTGCAATACATAGGCATGAGCATCATATTTTGATGTGATTTTCTCTGAAAAAAATCATTGGCATGTAACAGATTTGGTAATTCTTTTATCTTCTGATCATTCCCCTTTTCCCCTTTCTGCAAAATACAGCCATGAAACACACGTGTGGAAAAAAAATTAAATTCTGATATATGTTTGAGCAAATACATTTAAACTAAATTCAGTTTCAAGCCAATGCTTTCTGATCCCAATAAACTGACCGTGACTGAGCTATCATTTGATGCTTTTTAAATTGATGCTTTTCAGTATTCAAAATAAGTCTTGCATAAGAAAAGCAGGTGAATAACCAGATAACACTGATACGGCCAGGAAACACCAATCCAATTATACAGAAAATACAGAAGAATTCCACAATCTGGATAAGAATCTTGCTTGAACATTAGGAAGATGCTTCCTGCATCTTCTGCTTATATCTAATTATTCCTCACATTTGGCAGCAGGAAACTAGGGAATAACTGCGAATTTCAGGCACTAGAAACCAACGTTGTGTTAGCAAAATCTTTGTGAACTATCCCCAAATACTTTTGCATGGTCAAAAGTAAACAGATAATTAATTCAGTCCATCAATTTACTTCCTTCAGTTTAAAACAGCAGATTAATGTGTTTCTGTGGAAAATGGATGAGCTCCAGGCACCTAAATCAACAGGAAATAGTCCAGGATTTAATTGTGGAAGGATTAATTAATTTTACTTGGAAATATTATTTTTTCAGTCTAGGTCAGGTTCATGCACTGTAAATTACCCATCACCACAATCAATTTCTCAGGCACTGCTCTAGGAGCAAATTCCTCTTTTTTATCTCTTCTCTAAAAGGCAATCTTTCATAAATATCATTTTTGGAAAAAACTTGGCTATCTTTCACTGCAATACACTTTCTAAATCCTTCTTTTTCCTGCAGCTCTCCTGAACACTATCCAATCTTTTAAGCCTCTTTTGGGACTCTGGGTGCAAGAACTGGACAGAGGGATCTGGCAGAAATCACACAAATATGAAGTGCAACACTTTGTTAGTGATTTTCTCATTGCCAACCTAATGCTGTGTATGTAATGGAGTTTTTTTGTAGTCTGCTGCTTATCATCCATGCTCAAAGGTTTTTTTTTTACTGCTTCTTGAGTGTGCCTGTGAGTGTGTCCTTAGATTTCTTCATTTCTAGTCCAGTTTACACTGACACTCTTGTTTTTATTCACCCTACCTGCTCAGCAATTCTCATCACTGGCACATTGCATCTCTTAATGCTTTAAGATGCATCCAAATTGTGTGTTTGGTGGGATTAGATTGCCTTCTAACACTTTATATACATTTCTGTCATCAAACTGGTAGCAAATTTTTATTAATATAAGTAGAAGATAATAAAACTACACTTCTTAGAACTATGCTAAAAAAAAAAGTGGGTTTTTTGTTCTAACTATTTTGATTTTCTCTGCTATTTTACAGTTTATAGACACTAACACTGGAAGGCTTGGAAGACTCAAATTCCTGGGTAGTGTTTACCTGCATTCCCAGATTTATAAATCCAGTTCATATATAAATTTTTTTCCTGTATAAAATGAAAACACACATGAAATAGGTATATGGGATTCCAGTCACAGAAATCACCTTGCCTTTTTAACTCTAGTACAAAAAATTAAAAGTAAACCCCAACCCCATGTTTCTACTTTACATACATCACCCTAATCATTTAATTTTTTTTAAATCTATTGATTTTAATTTTCCAACTATATAAATTTTTTCATCAAATTTTAGGAATACCATTTCATTTTAAATTCTTTATTCACAAACGAGCAGCTCTAAGCCTTATAGTGCCCAAACTCATAGTATTTGTGTAAATCCAATCAAGAATTCCTTCTCTTTCTATTTCTAGTTGTCTCGATTCATTGCTGTTATTCATAACCTGACTTTGTGCTAGCAGATCAGAAACTTGACTTTCAATTTGATGTTAATTTCTTCTTTTTTAATCCTTGCATTTGCTGTCAATAGACAAATTGCTAGAGCAGTCAGCGTGTTGGGTCACTGTGAAGAGTGCAGCAGATGGGCTGTAATTGTCTGTAAATTTAACACATATGTATCTATGATTCATTCATGCAGCCAGAAATTAAAGAACATTTAGGGGAGTAATATGAAATTCCTTTAGAGATTTGCAGTTGATCCAAACTTTTTAAAACACTTACCTTTATTCCATGCAGAGACATAAAATATACATATCAATCATCCAGTCATAATTCCTTTAAATATGGAAATCATACTGATTTACGTTCAGCTCCACAATGCTGGAGATAAATAAACAGTGAATACTGCACATCGTATCAATTTAGGGAGGATCTTTACATCTACACCAACTAATTTCCTTAAAAAATAAAATAAATAAATTGCTGTGTAGTACAAATTACCCAAACCCTGCAAACTTTACAGGAATTTATCTAATAATTGGAATAAATAAAACAAATTTACTTGTGTGTGTGTGTGTGTGTGCATATATTATTCACACAAGAAGAAAAGTCTCTGATCAGAGATTAATTGAAGATGATTACTTAATCTCATAGGAACTTTCTGCAGTGAAAGAAAACCACATTTTTTAAATACCTTCATGAAAAAACATGAAGTTCATTCTCTCCCTTTCTGGGACAAGTAAAAGTGTACACCAGAATAAGGAATATCTTGAATAAACAAGGAATAAATAACAGGCTTAATGTATTTACAGAAATAGTTCACAGACAGCAGGCTGGAGAGTTCTATTTCCCTCACAAAACTATGTTTTTAAATAAATGGACATAGAATAATAGTTCCTCAACATTGATTCTCCTCTTAATTCTGCATGTAACAATCCCCTTTAATTTTCTGTATGCATATAAGGTGGTTTTTTTCTGGTTAATCTCTCTCTGTATCTGTTTATGGATGCATATCTGGTACCTACGAACAACTGATTATTATAAAAGCCCCAGATCATCGCAACAAATAAAATTTCTAGTTAAGAAAGCTTTTTCTCTGTGTTTACAAATCAAAGTTTCACAGCACTCTTAATGAAAAATATAAATAACTTTTTCCAGTTTAAATGGAAAGAGGTGGCAAATACACCTCAGAATTTTCTGTGCAGCAAAAATACTTATTTTAACTGAGATCTATTTACCATTTAAATGAAAGTCTATAGCTGTGGTATTTGAACACTGTAGATATGAGATGGTGAAGCAGCATTATTTTGAAGATAAAGAGAAATATTTAGCTATGCAGATATTTCAAGGCTTTCAGGCAATCTCATTATTTTCATCCTGGCTCTGTAATCTTTACCCATGATATCAAAGCTTAACTTAAAAAAAAATAAAAATAAATCAATTTTCCTTTTGCTTGTGACTTTCACGTTGTAGAAGCATTTAATAAGTAAATGAGAACACTGTTTAGGAGAAAAAAAAATCAATTCTGAGTCCCAATTAACAGAAGCAAGCTCAACAAGTTTGGCTTACAGACCAAAAAAATCTCTAGTGAAGCTGGATCAGGTTTTATTGCATCTGAATGTTCCTTAGCTTTCCAAATATCCTGCTGCTAGAAGTCCTCAACCTCCATAAATGCTACACCCATTAAATGGTGTCATTTCACCCATGATGCCTCCCATTATTTAAAACAACCCAACCTACTATAGGATTATTCATAATTTTTAGTGCTTTTTTCCCTGTAAATGGGAATTTTAATGCCTAAAGCAGCATGTTGTTTCAAGAAATGTTAAAATTAAGCAACAAAGCAAGTATTAAGAAGGGAAAATTCTAGTTTTCAACAATAATTCAATAGACCCCCTGCTATGATGCCATGTACCTTTGCCTTCCTTTCTGAAGCTCTTCTGAATCTCACGCTCTTTCTGCTGGTTTTGTGGTGGGTCACAAAAAAGTTCTTCATAAAAAAAAAAAAAAATATACAAAGATTTGTGAATAGTTAAACTCAGTAGACCTGGCACACAAATAGTCTGTTCATTTTGTATCACATGTAACTCCTACAATGGCAAAGAACCTGGGTGCAGAAAAATCCCAATATATTGAAACCATTAAATACATTCCAGCAAAGTTAAGATTATTGTTTGTCCAGTTGAGTTTTTAGACTGCAAATAACTGTTGTAGAAAACCAGTTATTTTCTAATTTCAGAGAGAAATTAGATATTTCTGTCTGAAATTAGATATTTCAGATAGAAATTAGATATTTCTGTCTGAAATTAGATATTTCAGATAAATGAAGTCACAACTATTTCAAAAAAGCTAATAAATAATTTTTCTTTTTTTTTTTTTTCAGTTTACAATGACATGAATTATTACATCTGCCATTGAGGAAGGTTCTGAAGGTATGATTATCTACATTTGTGTCTGGTTGGAGAGAAATATCAAGAGGAAAATAATAAATACTAATGAATTAATTATTCTTCAGCTACAGTATTTTTTCTGTTTGTTTATATCCATAGATATGAATTATAAGGAAAAGCTGGATGGGTTTTCCTAAGGCAGACTCTTGCATGGATTACAAATCTTGATGAAATAAGTTCTGTTTCCAGGGCACGGTTAGTTTACTTGTAAATACAGAGCTAGAATGATGATGGGAGGGAGGGAGTGTCTTTATTGGTTGTTTTACTATAAAACAATTTATTTTAAATAATTTGGTGTGCTTCACAAAAATATCCCATCCTTCACCCATTTGTTTGGGTAAAGATTTTGTCTGTAACATAATCATATTCTTAATAAGGTCTGTAATCAGAATTTAACAGCCATACCAGCAAAAGCAGCAGCAGAGTCAATATGACCATTTGAAACTTGAGCACTTGTATTGGGGTTTATGTGCACAAGAAGAGCTCTTGTTTAGGTGTGAGCCGTGTGAGTTCCTTTCAATCACATTTACTTTAGTCATTCTCTTTCTATTCCAAAGGAACAAATTCATTCTGATCATTTCATCTGTGCCTGAGAAAATTGAACTCCACCAGACTGCAGTCCCAGAAGAAATTGCTGGCTGTTAGAGGTGCAGGTAATTGTTAAACTCCCACATGCCTCAGGGGAGAAAGCATGTCCTTGATTAGAAAAACAAGTGGAGGGAGAAAGGGGATGAGAGAAACTGTGCTTGTACTTAATGGATGTGGTAGCCTTGTGTATTAAACGTCCTGGACAAGTAATATTTTCTATTTTAACTAGAATATTAACTCATTTTTAAATTAAATATTCATATTTAGAGCTTATAATTTTTCTTTCCTACTGTAAGGTAGATATCCTTCTAATAAAAACTTATCTGTTAGGAAGCAGATAAATACACAGTGTTAATCTATTTCTATTCATTCTTATTAAAATACACTTCAGCAGTGAAGACTTAATTGTTCTTTCCTGAAATAAACCAACTTGCTAAAAATTCAGCCCATGGTAACAGGCACATTTTGATAGTTTCTACAATTGCAAATAATACGACTATTGAAACTTGTGTGAAGGAGAACATTTTGAATATTTCTGATTATATTCCAAATGAGACTCCTTTGCACACCTGCTAGGATGAATGACAGAAGGAAAGTTGCAAAGGCCTAAATTCCTTGAAGGTTTTCTTGAGTTCTTTCTCTGGACACAAAACTGTCAGTGATGTCTGTACTGTGGCCATCATTATTTTAATTAAGTACTTCAAGATGTTTAGAGTTCATACTGGAAGATGGCAACAATATAGTTATCCTAGATCCCTAGAAATCATTTTACAGTTGAACAGAAGTTATAAGCATAAATTTTCTTGAACTTTCAAACTTTGAGAGTATAAATGAAGTCAAACACGTGGGCAAAAAAGAAAGTAAATTTATGGGCTACATTTCCATCTAGGTTAGAAAGCTACTATAGTAATAGATGCAGCTCCTCTCAAAAATCCACAAAAGCTTGGGAGTATTTTGAAACTGCTATTACTCCTCAGAACCTGATGATTAGGAAAACTAGAACATTTATTTCTAATAATATCCCTGTAGTAATTAGAGCTTCCAATATGGACTAATATTGCAATGAAAGATTTTCTTAAGTTTTCCTATATTCATGTACAGAATGCATATCAAGGCAAAAATGCCCTTTTAAATGTCAGTAATATATGGCTAATCCTTCTTTCAGTGAAACCAGAAAGGAAAATTATTTATTCATAAGGTATCACACAAAATTCATTAGCACAGCTGTTACTGCCTGCACGAAGAATTCCAAATGAACATGGTGTGATATAAATTTAAATTAAAATCGATTAGTAATGCACATCTTAATGACTGCAGAAACAGGACAATGTAAAGTCATGACATTGTGTACAGTATTTCTCTCTCGTGAGCAATTTAAAAACATATATTTGTGGATGGTGCCAAACTGTATCTGTGGAGGTGTATCAGAGATGAGCCAAAACTCACACGTATCATCAGTGGCCAAAGCAGCCACTTAGTGAACCAACCTGCTAGTGTGTTCTAGTTATTCCCTGTGCCAGGGAAAATATCCTATTTAGCACTCTTTCCAGGGCACTTTTGGAATATGTAAATTATGTTTCTCTGGATTCATTTTCAGCTAATGTATTTAATGTTGTTATTATTTCTACTTAAACGCTTAAGATCTCTAATCATCTGTCCACATCCAAAAGTGATAAACACCCTGTCAGTCACAGCTAATGCATTCTTCCTCTAAGAAGTGTTTGTGAACGTATATTTTTCCAATCCTTATTAGAAACATGTGGTTGGTTTAGTTAGCTTTATAAAAGAATAATCAAAGTCCACATCTTTAGCTCCACCTAAATCGGAACAATAAATCTTGTCTCTGTTTAGAGCATTCTTTGACTCACTCACTGGTTACGTTATATTTAAAATATGCTCTGAAATTACAGTGAGGAGGAAAAGTTCAATGCCACAGTTTGAATCCTTTATTTTCTTTCCTGTGTCTTATTTTGTTTCTGGGGTTGTTGTATTTGTCAATCGTGGAGATTGGCAACGTGCTCAGTTCCACTAACATGTTGCTCTGTGAGCCTACACTTATTTTATTCCAACTTCAGAAATTCTTAAGGGAGATAAAATTCAGTTTAAAAGGAAAAAAAAAAAACCTGCTTTACGGTTTGATATGCAACAATTTCAGAATGATTAAGGTTGGAAAAGACCTCAAAGATCATCAATTCCACATAAAAATATCCTGCAATACTTAATGTTCATGCTCACTGAGGTAGCATCTATTCCACTCAATAATCTGACTATATAAAGAAGTAAAAAGATGTTTTAGACTAGGAGCATCAACATTACAAAGAAAAACAAGATTGATAAGTGAAATAAAGTGCTGATCATGTAATAACTTAAAGGGTAGAACTCTGATGTCAAATGGAGACACTCTGCAGGGTGTTTTCTAACCAGGATCATCAATGGGAAGAAGATAAAATAACCTGACGTGTAACGTAAAATCAAATTTCAAAGAAAAAGAAATATTCTTCCTGCCTTTCAAGGAACGATTTTTTATTTCATTTGGACTGTGAATTTCTTTGAACACCTCAGGCCTTTCCTAGTTTGAAAAAAAAATCAAAGGAATTGGAGGTAAAGCTGCTCGCCTTAAACTAGAAGTTTAAAGATTCAGTGACCTTGAAGACATTTCAGCTCTTCAACTGAGACAAATAGTATAAATACTAGACTTGAGAAATGCTAAAAGCACACTGCAGGACGTCTGAATCTTCAAATATACTGCTGCCTCTAAAACCCTCTGTAATGAACACGCTTCAATTTGGAGTCAGAAAAAAAATAAAAAAGAAAATAATATAGTAAAAATGCAATAATTTTTCTTGGTGAATATAAGCCCCTTTCTGATTATAAAGACTGTTGAAAATTAAAAACAAGGAATTAAGAGGTCATCTGTAAATCTTCAGTGTTTACTGGATGAAAATTAAGAATAATATGCTTTTAAAACACTTCGGTAGTGCGAAATTTTGAGTAATGACACTTCTCCTTCATAATAAACACTGTCAAACGTGGTGTCATTTGTCAGCTTGTCATCCCTGACTCTTATATACTTAAATATTTTTAGGACATTTGACTGTATCTAAATCTAAAGGATGATCTCTTCAGATCTTAAGCATAATTTTCTGTGTTTTGAAGGTGGCATTTCATTAGGCATCCTTTGCCAAAATAAACAAGAAATTGGATTAATAATAAACATATAAACCCACATTTTTTTTTCAATTTAAGCAACTACCAGTGTCATTAGTGGCCCTGGGAATATGTTCAAAATTAGTATTAAGCCTTAAGTCTCACAAGCCTAAGGACTGAGGGGATACAACTTTAACAAGATAGAAAAAATGTTGGAAAGTAAAAATGATTCTTAAAAGAACCCAATAATATATGTCAATCAATCTGGGTTTTTTTGAGAGTTGTTAAGAGTAACTGAAGATTTATGATAAAATCGTATGGAAAATGAAATGAAAGTGGAAGGAAAGTGAGCAGGACATATTGTGATTTAAGCCTTGAAGCAAAAGATAAGGAACTGTGAAGAGAAGCCTGGCAAAATGACAGAAAGAATACTAATAAGGCAAAAATAATGTTCAGATAAGAAAGTTCACTAATAAACAGTACATTAACAGTGATAAGACTAGAAGGCAATTAACATTAAAAAAAAAAAGAACAACAAAATAATTACAAAAATAAACCATCAGATTGTCCACACCTTGTGCATCACTTGGGAAATAAATAACTCTTTTTCTAGTAGTGATGTTTTAAAATGATATTGACAGAATATTGGAGGAGATTGGAGCATTAGAAATGTGCTTTCCTTACATATCATCGAATAAAGATGATAGAGATTAAAGATAAATAAATCCTGAGGGACATGATGCCTAATAAACCAAAATAATCAAATCATTTAAATGATTCATTAAAAAAATCTTATTAAATTACTTAAACCTTTAGCCTCAGCTATTCCATTTTAAAGACAAAATCTACTCCAACTGCAATGATTGCATGGGAAAACAAGGATATTAATATTATTATTATATGACATATAAAAATATTTTAGGTTGACTGATTACACTTATCCTTTTTTGAAGGCCTTCACCTGGGCAATTTCCATATTAGATGCCTTCCTTTACTACTTTTTATCCCCATTTCTTCCATCTTTTCAATTACATATATCTTTATGGTCTTTTATACGCCTATTTTAGACCTGGAGCCACCTTCCAGAGAGTGCCAGTGGTTCCAATATGCTCCCAGATCTGACAGAAATCTATCTTTTCTCTGATGCATTCTACCCTTAAGATCTTGTTGCACTCATCATAATTTTATGTGCACAATAAATCACCTTATACTGTTTCCAGCCTATGCCTTTAGATTTTAATGGAAAGTCACAGTTTAACCAGATATTGTGCCACCTTTTCTAACAACATTTCAGTTTCTCTATTTCTTAGGACTGCTTGAGAAATAAAAAATTTCCAAGGGTTTTGACATCATTCTCTATCCACCATTAGACTGCAAATAACAAAGTGGAGTTTGTTTTAATATTTTTTTTTGTGGAAAAGAAAACCAAGAATTCCTGTACTGAAGTGGTTAATTTCTTCTGGATGGATGGAAGTTCAAGATCTGTATCACTTTATTAAAAGCAGAGACTCAATTGTTGCTCACCCATGTGGTGAGGAAGCAATTTCAAGCTCTAAAGATAGTTACTTCCTCTTGTTGCTGTTATTTTAATGGTATCAAATATTCCAGAGGAGAAAGAAATCATGAATCTTTAACTAATGTACAGGCATATCAGCTGACAGAAAACACACCCAAGCAAACTCCCTCTACAAAGTCGAAGAGAGGGAGAGGGGGGAAAAAGATAATTGTTTACAGTCCAGAAATGATCACTTATCATTGTTCTTTACCTGAGGACTTGTATACTGATATGACAAGATATTCAGTTTGAATTCAGGAAAGCTTTCACAATTATGTTTTAATTAAAACAGCTCTGAAAAAGATATATTTTCACTTACCTCATATTTTGCATTTAAAGAATTACCACAACCATACCTCTTACATAAATCATACATAAAATCACATCAAAGCAGTAAGAACATAATCACAATTTCTATCATCACAATAACCTTCCCTGGCTACATTCTCATCTGAGCGTTACAAACCAAATATCATATATAGTACAGGAAAAACAGAATAAAATTTTATCAATATTAACTTACCATCAAAATATTAATTAATCTTCACACACTCTATGTGGAAATAATCTTTAATATCACCAAAAGCAGCAGCCTTTGAGTTTTTGTGAAGAATCATTACTTTTTCATTTTCATAAATAAAAAGTAAACTTCTAGTTACTCATACATATATTTACACCTCTGGGTGTAATGAGTACCTCATTATTGTGATTACAGTGGAGTACAAATAAATCTTGGCAGAAATATGTCTTATTACTATTTTGTAACTGTAAATTAAAGACCACTGAAAGATTCTGTCTTTGACATGAGTTTTTCTTACCTTTTCTTTAAGCAATTTAGTCACTTTTTAATTTGATTACGTAACAGGCTAAGAATAAGGCAAAGATGTAGAGCTGAGAGGCAGATCAACTCTGCACTACCCTACAGTTCATATATGTAGATTTATGCATTTTTTGTCTCCTGTTAGGCAGTTAGATTCCATGCATAATAATGTAAAATCAACTCTTCCCACATTTTGCAAAGTTAAAATCTTAAATCTTTGAAGACTCTCTACTCTCTTTGCTTCTTTTTTTCTCAACTAGGAAAAATTCAAGGCATTGCATTTCAGATTTAGCAAGTACTTTTAGGATGGTGAATGCCTTACATTCCATATGTACCATGAGAATATTTGATGTCTTCAATCCAGAGAAACCTCAAGAAATATGAGAGAAAATAAATGGTACTTCATAGCTTTTTTTCCTGTACATTGTTGATCTGTTCAAATTTAAATGGGAGGAAAAAGCACTGTTAGAAGGAAAATAAGGCCACCTGTTAAAAAGAAAAAAGAATAATGTGCAAAAATGTACAAAATGTACAAAAATGTAATGTAGAATTTTGGTTAGTTTATATTCATATTGTCCAAAGATCAAATAATTATAAAGTCCCTAAACTTAATTACAGCAGGTACTTCAGAAAAAAAAATTGCCAAAGCATAGAGTATACCACAAAAATACTTTTGAAATCAATATTCAAGAAAAAGCACTAACACTTTAATTAAAACCAGTCATGTTTATGTTTGCCTCAGCAAAAGAACACCCGAGAAAAGCATGCAAGACACCCCTTAAATATTTTAAGGTCTTTGCACATCAGAAATCAAAAGAGAAACTTGGTGCATTGAGTTAGTTAAGCTCTAAATGAGGTTGTTACTAATAGAATTAGCCCCTTGTCTTGCAGACAAAACTTAATGCACAAGAGAAAGGTCTTTAAAAGTAGAAGTTGATTATCTAAGCATGAGACCTGTGTAGAATAGTTCTTCATGCCCTTAAAATAATCTTTTCAGCAAATAATTGTATTAAACCGTGCTAGTTGAAAAATAAGTTTTGTTGCCAAGGCGAAGGTCCCCAAATGAAGAACGTGACATATAAAAACTGACTGAAAACATCAAGTTCCAAGACTTGATACAAGAAACGTGAGGATGCAAAACTACTAGTCCTCAAAAGGTTGATCCTCAAGGGATGGCCAGAGGCAAAGAAAGAAGCCTCATGCTTAATTCATCATTGCTGCTCTGTTTGTGATTAACTGATGGCTGTTGGCAGTTATGGAAAGAAAGAAAAATAGTGATTTCCAGCAGCATGAGGAAAGAAAAAAAATATTTATAACTTTCATCAAGGACATTTGAGTATTGAATTACTTTAATAAATAAAACTCATTAAAAGTGAAGGACTTTTTCTTAACAGACAGAGTAAATGAACACATTGACACTATGGTTGGAGAGGATACTGATAGTCAAGTGCATTGACTGAAACAGTCCATGGAACCATTATATTGTCAGAAAGCACTAGAAGAACCTTGGCACAACAGTACTGACAATTTTTCTGTATTAGAAAACAAAAATCTATTTAGGATTTGATGGGACAGAATACAGAGATCCTTGAGCTAAGAGCTACAAAGCTGTTTTATTGACGTGGCATGGTTTCCACTCTGCAGAAAACACAGAAAATAACTAGTTCTGAAAGCTGCATGGTAGTATTTGTGTCATACTGATAGCCACGTTCTCAGAATTAATTAGCTAATCCACTAAAATAACCACATTAAGGCCAGGATGGGGCTAGTCTGAAGATCTCTGGCATTGCAGTACTTTATTTGTTCCAGCAGTTCTATTTCTGCCTCTCTGGACAAGCTTTTTTTGGGGTGCGTCCAGGTGAAATTCTAGATTTGCAGGATGGGTCTGAAAGGTCAGATTTTCATACCTGAGTAAAGGCAACTTCTACCCTAGGTTCAAATCTGGCTCCCACGATGGCAGCTGAAGAGCTCTTGGTCTCTGTTTCTGGTTTGTGCAGCTCAGACCTAGACACGTCTAAATCCATAAAGCAGATCTTTAGTGAATGGTCAATGGTTAACATGGAAAAAATGTTTAAAACAAGTTAAAAAAATGAGGAATGAGGTCTTAAAATAAGAAACTGTTCCTGCCTGCATTAAATACTATACTTCTAAAAAAATAGCAGATATTTGGAGGTCATTATAATTTCCTTAGTACCAGATCAGCTGGTGTGAGAAACTGTTTTACTTTAGGAGAAACAGAATTGAAGGAAAATTCTGACTTTAAAAATATATTGCACTGTAAACTCACAGTCTGTATTCTCAGTTAATTAACAAAATATATAATTGTCATAGAGGCCACTTGCCTGTATTGGTAAGTGCTGTTTGTTTTATGAAAGAGGTTTCTTTTTCTTCTCAGTTATAAATGGAGCCCCAGTTGGTCTATGCTTCATAGTGGTACAAACAGCAATTATCCATCATACTTGTTAGAGAAACATTTATTAATAATCAGTACATGAAAGGGTGAAAAATAGGTGGGGTGTGGGAGAAATAGTATCTTACAGACAACTGAATTAACTAAGATTTAGAGTAATACTTTTTCCCCATGCAAATTCTACTGCAATTTTCTATTAATTACTGTAATTGATAACAGTTATAAAGATATCTGGCATTTTAATCATGTAGATATGTCTTTTGCTGTCAGAAGAGAAAATTAAAACAGCTAGAAGTCTTTTATTTGCAGAGTTAGCTGGAGAGGAAATTAAAATAGAGCTGGTAATAAATGAGCAATACATTCAATTTAGGAGATCACAGATGTGTGTCAGGGGGGCACGAGGACACAGAGAAGGATCATGACATTCTTAAAACTGGGTTTCTTTCTACATATAACAAGCAAGTTGAAACTCACACTGACAGGCTCCATAGCTCATAATGCCATCACTGATGCAAAGATATATTTCTGATGTTGTTACCATTAATTAATGTTAGAAATACCAGAGCAACCAGTGAGCAAGATACACTTTACAGAGAGATTTTTTTTGTTTAACTGTATATAAAAGGATTATGCTTTTTAAAGGAATATACCCTGATGTGATACAGTTCATATATCAGGTACTCCAAGGAAAATAAGAACTCTAAGTAACTGGGATCTAGGCTATATAAAGAAGTCAAGTAGCTCTGATCACCAGAGGAAATTGAAAATTTAATTTGGAGAAGATCTGGACTGGGTACTTGCCTCTGACCATTTAGTAAATACAAGAGTACTAAATAATTTTGGTCCTGTTGAAAGAGTATTCCTTCCTTTTGGGAGGTATCAGAGAAGCACTGAAAAATTAAAAGATGAGAACTCAAAACAAGCCACTAAAAATCCTGTATTTCCATAATACATAAGTCTAGCTCTTTTAAAGTATTTAAAGTGCAAAGAGAGAAAGCATTAGAACCAACCCCCCTACATTAAACAAGCTCATAATTAATTTCATAATCCACTTTGTGATTCAAAAAGTCAGGAAAACATGAACAAATTGACAGAGAGCAAATTGGACCTTCCCTCAGGCATCCTTAAATTATTTATCAGCCTTTTTGGGAAAAATTGTTTAAAGATCTTTTACTCCATTTAGAAGCTATTGCATGTATTTTTATTATTTAAGCAGCAAAAATTAGATAGAGCTTGTGCTGGTGCAAGCAGAGACATTTAGAATTTACACCGCATTCCTAAATAAATAAAGGGTTATTTAGACACTACTTAAACCAATATTAAATATAGGGTTATTTAGACACTACTTAAGCCAATATTAAATATATATATATATAAAATTGTAAAGCATACGTATCTTTTAAACTCCAGATTAGATTCTGATACAAGTTGTTGAAAAAGAGGAGGGGGAGCAGCAGATCAACTGGGTTTTTTTCACAAGGTGAAAAAACAATCAAGGACACATTGAACAAAGATGTACCATTCAATAAGCAACAGAGTGGAACATCACACAGGGGAAAAAAGACTTCCATAAAGAAATGCTCTTCAGAAGGAACACATAACTCGATTAGAAGTGACCACTCATGCAGTAACAGACACCTGGAGTGAGGAGTGAGATAGACTCAGCTACTGTATATCAAAGATGCAGCTTATGCACTGCTTAAGCTAAGAAAAATGATCTTCTGCCCCTGAAAGGGAAGATGAAATACTGTATTTAATTGTTAGAAAACTTCAGAGCTCATAATGCAAGCTCAATGTGTTGCTTATGTACCATCGTTGTACACACAACAATGACAAAATTTCCCTGTGTTATAAAATAATTAATAATTGCAGGGAGTGTTTATCGTCCTAAGTATACTTTTAAAATAATAACTGAAAATAATTGTTTATTTGGTTTGTGAAATACAGTAACAAAGTAGAATAGAAATACCGCTTAAATAAGAAAAAGAGGTAGTTTCTTTCATCTACCTGTTTAGAAGATACCCAAAGCAGGTGATGAGCTGGAAGCTTTGGCTGAGACAGATAATTTAGTATTTTCCCTTTTCTGTAGCTGTTCATTGGTATTGATAATTCATTATTAACACAGCTTTTTAGATTGTTAATACAATATTCACATCCCCTAGCTACTAAATGGTGTTTGGGTAAAATATCTTCGCTTACCATAGCTGAGATAATTACAAAGACAGCTTCTAAATTACTTTTGTCAATTTGCCAGGAACAGATTATTACTTAAATGATACACTTTACTGCTGTATACACATTACATCGAACAGGCTAATGAGGGTGGATTTGATATTTTGCTTCAAAAAACGTTTTATTTCGCAGCAAAGCTGGGTCTTGATTCTATGAGAATTATGCTTCTCTGATAAGTTTATGGGTTTTAAAGAGACATACTGAAAATGTTTGTCTTTAGACATTAAAGTATCGACTATTGATCAATTTGAATATTATTAGCTTTCTCCCATGCTTCACGAGTGGACTTATTTATTACCTGATTTTGTGTTTACTTGGTATTCAAGACCAGTTAAAATATTTACCAGTACAGACACACCCATTTTAGCCTTTCTGAGATTGTGGGTTTGGCTGTGAACGTAAATAAATAAAATATTTTTTTCCTTTAAAATAAAAGCACCTTCCCATCCTTTAAAATCTTACACTATTTTCTACAAGGTTTCACTATGAGTCCCTCTTAAGATGCCTGTTTCTAACCAAAAAGGTTTCTCTTGTCTTCCTTCTGTCACAACCTCTCTCTGCCTATAATTCTATATTGTTTTTTACTATACTGACTGCAGGGGAACATGAGTCATTGTGAGTCAGTCCTAGGTATCTGCATTTTCAGTACTAGAATAACTATTTGGAACCCAAATGGTAAGTCTGAATCTATTCCTAGATCAAAAAACCCTTATTTCCCCTGAAAAAGCTGTTTCATGTATTTGTAGGTGCACTACTCTACTGTGATCTTGCCTGCTCAAAATTTGCCACTCAAATTCCAATTTCAAAAGAAGCACAAAATCAATACACTGGTTTCCAGCCTCCCTATCATGTTAACTAATATCTTCTTGAGAAACCCAGCCAGATCAATTAGAAGAGAGAGAATTATGCACAGAAAGACTAAAAATTAATACAAATGGACATAGGGGAAAAAAAAATTCAGGTGGTGGGAAACTCAGTACTTCTCACTGGGTCAATAAAATCACTGCTGGCCTTTTAAACAATGCTGAGATCCACTAGAGAAAAATACAGGACACTTGAGAAAATAGGGGATTTGGCAGTATTCCAGTGTGCAGGAGGAAAAACAAGGGAGGCAAGATAGTGTGGGTGTGAGTTTTGGCCTGATTTTGATAAAGGTTCACCAAATGACACTGAACCACTTCCCTGAACCCTACCCACCTTATAATTCCTTTATAATAATCACACAAAACAACACAGTATCTAGAAAATCATGATGCTGCTCCCACTTTTCTGATTAATACAGGGAAAAAGATTTTTCTGTGATAACAGGTGTTGTAAATAATTAGTCTTTTCTTTGAAATAGTAATTATTTCTATTAAAGCAATAAGCAATGCTGTTTCTTTCAACTGTTCTACATCATATTACACTGTATTCACTACAGGGAATTAAACAATTTAATGTTGTGAAAATGATAAAATAATATATACCCGAATGGAGGAAATATTATACTTAGCAAACAAGAAGTGGCATTATTCTTAGGAAACAATAGCACTGGAAAAATCTTACAGTGAAACAATGGGATATAGCTGATTATCAGGAGGCTCAACAAGAACATATCTCAAAGGAATTTGTGGAATCTGTGCCTTCAACTAGTTAGAAAAAATGTCAATATTATATGTATTTAGAGTAAAGCACATAAACTCCTGTCTACAGATCCAGGATTCTTGAAAAAAAAACCAAAATATTCCTGTAGAACTAAATATTCTATCTAGCAATTATATACCGTTCAGTTTTCAGAAATGTTTGAATACCACATATTTTGCTATTTCTATGGAAATTGTAGTTATTCACAAGGTGGAAAATGCTGCGTGTGCAGGCTGAGAGAACGGATAACAGACATTATTACAGTGAAAGTAGGAGACGTAAGGGAAAAGAGATAAACAAAAAACCCCACAATATATAACTGAGCCATTTACTGAGAAAATGTATTGCAATACATTAAAAAGTCTCTGACATAACTTTGTTAAAATTTAAAATTCTTCTATCTGTCCACTTCACTATTTTTTTTATCAAGAGAAAGCCAAAAATATGGATTATTTTAGATTGAAGACCTCACTTTAATCTAGAGACAAACTATCGTGAAGCAATAATCATAAAAGTAGTTTGAATTTTCTTGTGTACAGCAAGAGCATTTACCCAAATGTCAGTGCAGCTAGTCTTAGAAAGTTCTGAAAATACACTGATTTAACATTATTCCAATCCAAATATTCATGGTATTTCTCCAGACCATCAAATCCTTTCAGAAGCATTGGGTAGCTCCATCCACAGGAAGCACAACTGCTTAAAACCTTTTTAGAAGGCATCAGTCCTGTAGTTGGCTCTGAGCTGAAGATAAATTAGATGGTGGCATCAACTCAGATAAGAACTCACACGTTATAAACCACGCACAGCTTTATCTCTGTCTGCAAACTTACACCTGATTTTTTTGAGCAAGTTTTCCAGTGAAATGATTTCTTTAGAGGTTGCCTATTAAAGATTAGCTAAGTGATACATACTTCACGAGTCAAAGATTTTGAGATGAAAGTAGTGCTGCAGATTGAAGTTGGAGATGATTTCTTAGAGCAGGAGTGTTTACAAAGTTATCCTTAAAAACATACTGCATTTGTCATCTTAAGGCTTGTTAATAATTTCTCTTAATTTCCTCTTGACCATGGTAATTTTGGGGGGAGTTCTGCCACCTTTTCCAGTCTGACATTTAAGTTTATGAAAATCTATATCCATAATCCATGGGATGAATCACCTTCCCTAAATAGATACACATTTTAATCTTCTCTTCATCTGCCTAGATTACTTTTTAAATGTATCTAACAGCACAAAATCATCTTTAAAAACTCATGATTTGGCCTGTGCTCCTTCCATTAGTTTTTGAAGAATAAATTTCTATTTTAAGGCCAAAATTAACCAAAGCCAATATTGACAATTCTGTAGGAGTCCTGAGGAGGTTCCAAATTCACAAGAATTGAACAAAAGTCTTCTACACTTTGTATGATCCAGATTACAGACATCAGCTGGAAGATTTTTCAAGGAGTCCTCTTACCATAACCAAGACCTTTATTTTATTCAACTATAGAAGAGAATATTTAGTTCATTTTTCAGATGGTTTTCCAGGACAGGAGAATGTATCCTGCTCATGCACTGCTTAAAATTCTGTTCCACGTAAAGAGGAATTCACAGATTTATCTTTTTTTTTTTCTGTGTAATTCACTTTCTTCTTCTTTCTCTGTAGTTTATGCCCCAGTGAGTGCCTGAGGCTGATAAGAAGGGGTTACTTTGAGTAAGCAAAACAATTAAGCCCTTAATCAAGTAATGAACGGTTCTGTCAATCACCTCTTCAAACTCTAGATGACACTTGCCTAACACTTCCATTTGCAGCTGACATGGATTCCATGTTAACACATAAATCTTTTTACTTACTGATTAGATACGAGGCTGTAAGACGAGTCCACCAACTCCCACATATAAAAATATATATTATATAAATAGATAATAATACATATAAAATGTTTTTATGCCTAAACTTGATCATTAACATACCTGTGTTAATGACATGGGAAGTGAAGTTGATGTGCACTGTGCTAAATTATTACTGTAAAGCCAGAGCCTAGGCTGCTGTGCTGTATTCTGATGGAGAGAAATTGCATCCATTCCAGGTACTTCTTAGATCCACTCTCAGTGAGACTAAGTGTTCATCAGTGCCAAGATTGATTTTGCCTAAACAGTTTTCCTGTGTTGTATAGGGAGTATTTCTAGGGAAATCTGAAATACATTTCTATTCTAGTGTCTGGCAAAAAAAAAAAAAAAAAAAATTCTTTTTACATTTCCCTGAATGAGCAGCATCAATTTCACCACGAATAAAGTTTTTTTGTTTTACATTTCCGACCTGTTAAATTACATTATGTCAGATGATGGCAAATCACAGGGCATCACATCACATTATATAGTGCTCATCGTAAGTCAATTCAGCTTGACACCATATGACAAACTAATGCAATAGATCATTTCTATAACCACATTCTTGAAGTAATGAGGCAATATTTCAGCATACAAACCAGAGCATCTATTCAGTATTAAATATCCATCACTTGCTCCAACAGCATCAGGTGGAGCCATTGGGTCAAGCATCTCCAGGAAGTGAATATTTTTGTTGTCTTCTCTGCTAATTGATTAAACAGTATCATTCCAGCATTCTTTTCACATCATATAAATCATTTCCATAAAATACTCACTATACTTGTCAACAGCCTAGGAACAGTATGCATCCCAGCTGACAAATATATGTGTTACTAAAACATGCAGCAGGGCTTTTAAAACAGCACTAGTCTTCATTTAATCCATGAGTGAACCCACTGCTTCTGTAATAAAACTTAGGTTGAACATGAAGTATTCATGCAAGACTGAGATTTGAACAGTATGTTTTCAGGGCAAGAAACTTAAAGTGAATTTTCCTCAATAAAAATATTCCAAACTTATAGTCATTATTATATATATATATATGAAATATATATATTATTATATAAAATATTCCAATCTGTATAGTCAACATTTCAGGAGTGATCAGAATCAATGTTAGGGGATGGAAGGGACCTCAAAAAAATCATCTAGTCCAAACCCCTGCCAAAACAGGGTCACCTAGATCAGGTCACCTAGGAATAGATCCAGGTGGGTTTGCAATATCTCCAGAGATGGAGACTCCACAACCTCCCAGAATACCAGATTCCATACAGCAAGTACATCCTTCTTGATTTAAAGTATACTTTGATTTCATAGAGAATTCCTCCATCACTACTGTTATACATGTTTGACAACACAAATCAGAAATGCAGGGTTCCTGTGAAAATATGCATGTTTGCCAAGGTTTCTTAATGTTAATTGCTACTCAAAAAGTATTCAAATTAGAGCTTGATTTTATTTCTTAAATAGAAATGTGTGTAATGGCAACACATCTTGGAAGAGTATCCCAAGTAATATCCATATTAAAGATTATATATTTAATATGCTTAAAATGATGGGAATATGGGTCATGAAATTAATGAGTGGAGGCATTATTAAAAATTATTTGAAATGCAATTTCTTCCTCTGCCTTTAATTCTGATAAAGTTTTCAAAATCTGAGAATCTAGAGACTCCAGTTGAAAAGTGTTGCTAAAGAAGCAGTTGGAAGAGTAAAGCAGAAACAGTTTTGTGTTCAAATTAATCCACCTTTCAAAGCCTTATTAATAAACACCATTTAAGATAGGAGCTTCATGCTGATTGGCATGTAGGGGCAAATAGGGATTTTTAAACATACTGAGCCTGATTCCACTCTCATTTATTCTACTGGATTCAATGCAGTGACTTCCAGCCGTGCAACAAAGAGGTAAACTGGGTATTAGATGACACTCAGAACAAGATATATTACTATAATTTCTTCAGGAATATTTTTTATCTCTCTATGTGAGGCAGCAATTGTAATGGCTGCATTAAGATAGAAAAGCTTTATTGAAGCTGCCCAAAGAAACCCAATTTTTAACTGCACCTGAAAAAACCTACTGCAGAGAACCCTGTGCGTTTATTGGCAACCTTTTCAGACCACTGGATGTTTCTGAATAACTTAGAGATATATATTAGAAAGAAAAAG